>CM076580.1:1776481363-1776777077 GCA_034641835.2 Pinus albicaulis
TGAAGAATTGAACACCAAGGTACAAAGCTTTAATCGGGTAGTTCAAACTCTAACAAGTGATTCCTTATTGTTTCCCACGTTTACGGAATTTCAAGCCGCAAATTCCGCCTCATCTTCCATCACAGTCCCCATAGTCATGACCATACCACTCAATTTGTTCAGTTCACCAGCAGCGATAGCCACAGTCCCTGTAAAAAAGAGTAAGGCCCCAAAGCTGCCCATAGCTACACCAAAAGCCAAGAAACCAAAATTTACAATGTCTAGCTAGGCTGTTGATCTCATGGGGGAAGATCAAACGCAACCAATGGACACGGGGGCCCCAATCTAGGAAGAGCCATTGACAGAGACCCAGGTAACTCAAGAGTTTCCTCTGATCAACCCATATTCCTTTTTAAATATCTGTATATCTCCACCTCGCACTCACCACTCATCGGCCCACACCTCATACACCTCCAAAGATCATCCAGCCTGAACGCCCTCCACATCAGCCACCATATCCGACCCAGTTAGAGCAAAGAGTAAGACAAACTGAGACAATGAGGTGGAAGTTAACTCTGGTACAGCATTGGTACTTGAGAGTAACCAAACCCTAGTTGAACAGGTCAACTTCTAGGACCTTTTAAGTCGTGAGGGCTCTTTTACTGCAGACACAACACCCCCGACTAAAGAGCTGAACCCATTTCAGAAAGAAAACATGATACTTCAGTAGATGCATCCCACTCTAAGCATGGGTAACCCTAGTAATCCACTGCCGAAACCAACACTGTCGCAATCATCGTAGGAGCACTCAACCAAGTCCATTACGAGAGGTCAACTGCTCCAAGAGAGACAGCCAAATCAAGATATCTTCAGAGTTGAAAGCATGCAGACCTGGGGAACGACACAGTTGTACAACTTCATTCAGTGTGCAACACAATAGTTAGAAAGGCTTCATGTAGAAATATGAGCTGCAACAGGTACAAATCATCGCACTTATTGAAGAGCACGACCAGCTGAAGATAGAGAAATACAATTTACAGGGCCAACTAGATACGGTGACAAAGGTCTTCCGGGATCTTTGGCCAACAATAACAGCTCATAACACTCAGATACCAGATGATATATTAGACAGTGACATCGTTGGACAATTCATTCACATCCGAGTGGCCTGTTCGACTCTCATTCAAGAAAACCGGGAACTAAAAGCAGCACTAGCAACAAGGCCCGCGCTACCAGACCCAGCAGCCATTTACATGGAGACGATAACAGAAAGGCAAAACCAAGTAGCCAGGATGCAGGAAACTCTGAGTACTATGGCAGAAGTGTATGACCTAATGAAGGGTCTACATGAGTGTTCAACCTCACTCACTTTGAAATCACAGCCGATTTCATCACAGCTACAACAAGTGTCGAAGGAGATTCAGGAAGCCACAGACCCCGACAGACTTGACCAACTGTACACTCAAGCAGAAGAGCTGGAGGTCAAGGTACAACAAATTGAGGAACATTTGGCAACAGCCAAACAAGCTCTCTGGGAGCTAAGGAAACCTGTCAATATTTCGGCCCAAACCATGCAACAAATGGCCACAGAGGCCAACATTAAAATTAAAGATGTCTTTGGTAATCTACCACCCAGCTCAGGGGAGATAGAAGAAAAACGAGTCGCTACAGAGACAGACCTTCTCATACAGGAATGGAAATAGGCCATCTCCAGCTTCAAATAATTCAAATCATCTGCGTTAGAAAAGGTCCCCGAGTTGGGGCCCTTTTTTGGATAGGAAGAAGAAAAGGAGAAGACATTACTAGCCACAGAGTCAAGCAAACCGATGGAGCCTGAAACAGTAGAAATCAATTGACTCGGGACGAGTCAATAGGATGTGGTCGAGGCCTGTTGGGGCCCTTTTTTTGAAATAAAACGGGTTTTGAGTTGCGGATAATATGTGGTAGAACACAACCACGGTAGACAAAGAGTTGTCACACTTGCGAAGAATCGAATAGCAGGTGGCGCGACTGTTGCGGGGACAAGCACAGATGGTAGAAGGAAGCGACAAAAACAAGCAGTGGAACGCCAGTGAACAGGGGGATGCAGAAAATGCTAGAACGGAAAGGAAGGGAGAACTATCAATTGCATTGGAAATAGAACAAATAGGTAGCTGGCCAACGGAGGAAGGAGGTTGGCGCAGTAGGGATCAGAGAATAGGAACCGTAGGAGAGCTCTGTTCATTCTGTTTTGTTCTTTTCTCTCTCTCTATGTTCATTTTGTTCTATCATATGCGACACCATTGTAATCAGTTATGTTAGTATCGCTCTGAGGAGCATTGTAACTCTATCTTGTTGTTAATGCAAAAGCTTATGATCTGAGTTTGATTTTTTGAGTTCAATATTGTGTCTCTTATTTAGTTGAATGTGCGGGTTACTTAAAAAAAAAAAATTTCCGTCATAAATACGTTGATGAGTATTTTCATTTACAGAGTATTTGCACTTATTGGTAGCACGTAGTCTTGTGGGTTTTAGGATATGTCATGGTTGATCGATGACTGATCTGATCCTAACCTTAGTAAGGTCGCGAAACACCTCGGGTGAGACTCTCTGCTCTTCGAAGTAGGGTGAAAATGCTAGCATTGTGCTAGAATACTGCGAAAAACCTTGTTGGCCTCCATCCTGAACCTGGGTCTTTCCCAAGAGACCTTTTTCCTTGCCAATAAATGGTTCAGTTTCCAGGACCTACAATTTCATTCTGGAATTAGATCAATGGTATCACGGATCTTCGAGAAAGAAATACGAAACTGGTGGGATAACCACCTAGATCAATTCATAGCTTAGCAAGCAGAGGTGAGAAAACAAAAGGAGAAAGCTGTTAAGAATCGGGTTCTATTCTCTGAATCCACCAGTGATATCTGCGAGATATTCTGGGGAAATTTTCCCAAGGGGCTCTACAAATAGTTGTGGAGACTATACACCAAGATAGTCCAAAGAGGCTCGTGAAAGTTCTGTCAAAAGTGGGTGCACATAGATCTTGTAGCACTCCATCGGTTAGATATCGATTTGACCCGAGCTATATATTTTTGGGTAGACTTCATCTACAAGAGGGTACATTTGAGGGATGGTGGATCGTAGAATTCATCTGCAAGAGGGTACCCAGACTCCGAGTAGTGTCCAGATGTATCATCAAGAGTTGGGACAATGGATTTTACTACAAGGTCTAGTAGGAGCAGGGAAAGTATGCATGTTTGGGATAGACTCTTGATACTTGAATTCCACCCAGCGAATACATTTATGGATCAGAGCTAAGGGTCATATGGGTTCTAGCAGGTACTAGCGCTACGTAGTGACATCCTGAGAGGATTTGGAGTTGGGAGCTCACAGTATGGTTGGCGGAGCAAGGGATCTGTTGGTTCGGTGGATCACTCCACTTTTTGATCAGTAGGGACAGAACAAACGATGATCCAGTCCCCTTTGGGTTTGACACATGGGGGAGACCTAATATTTCCACTACATGGCGAGGAAAACTTATCATGTTGTTGCTCAGGGTGATGATCAGAAGTGGAACAGTGGATATAAAAATCACAGGGTTGCTCGAGCAGGATGAGCTTGGCATACACATATTTTTTTCCACAAGAACCAAGGATAAAGGGATACAGTCTACACCTAATTGGGGGTATTTTTTTCCAGGTAAATCCCCTCTTCTAATAGAGGTGATCCCTCTAGCTCTAGGGTGGGTCTAGCAACTACGAGAAAATAAACATCGACCTTTCTAGATTGTAAATGAAATTCATAGCAAGGAAGATGACCTACCTTGTTCGGACGCTATGTTGTCACCTTTTGTCGAAGCTTCTTGATCTTTCGTTCTCCTCAAGTTCGATACACATTGCTGCCAATGTCTGATTACCTATACATACAGTCAAGACACCACGACAAGCATAAAATCACAACAAACATAAAACAATTACAACCTATCTAACTGATCAAGGAATGCTAGAAATCTCATTATAAATGTGTTGTGTGACCAGCTCCAAAAATAAAATAAAAGAGATATCAATGCCTTAGAAATAAGCCACTTCGAGGGGACAACCTCCAATACATTACATAAATGAACAATTCTTGGATGATACAATTTACAAAACCTCTTTTCTATATATAGGAGTCCATGAGGCCATAATGTAATCCTAGTGGGACCACAATGTAATCCTAGCCGACCTAACAATAATAATTTAAGGGCACAATAATAACAATATGGGGGTTACAAGGGTACAATAATAACAATAAGGGGGTTACACTAACAACAACAAGGGACTATACTAGTAATATAGGGACCTAACATGCCCCTCTCCTTCAAAAAAGTGTTGTCCTCAACGCTTGAGTAGCTCTGGGTGCTTCTGTATAAAATTCTCATCCTCCCATGTAGAATCTTGAGTGGGTAAGTTCTTCCACTTGATGAGATACTTTGAAATTGATCGATTCCGTAGTTGTCGAGTTCTTGTTTCCATGACCTCTTCTGGTTCCAATATGATTTTTCCTTCCTCATCAAGTTCTGGCAATATTGTTTGAACTGGAAGATTTTCTCCTATAACCTTCTTTAAGCATGAAACATGGAAAACTGGATGTACTCGCGAAGAAGTAGGAAGCTCCAATTTGTGTGCCATAGTACCAATCTTTTGCAACACCTTGTAAGGACCATAGTACTTTGGCGATAATTTATTATCCTTCTTAGCTTGCTTGAGGGAAATTTTTTTGTATGGTTGTAGTCGTAAAAATACCCAATCTCCTACATCAAAACTTCTCTCGCTGCGATGTTGATCTACCTGTTGTTTCATTAGATTTTGTGCCAAATTTAGGTTATCCTTTAAGAGTTGGAGAAATTCTTGTTGATGCTCGATGTGATCTTCCACTGCTTGAAACTTCAAATTTACCCTTAAATATCATGTGATGGATGGTGGATGATATCCATAAAGTGCCATAAATGGGGTCATTTTTGCTTTAGTATGGAAGGAAGTGTTATACCACCATTCAGCGATAGGTAACCACTTGACCCATTGTATTTGTTTATCAGATACAAAACAACGAAGATATCCTTCCAAACATTTATTTACTATCTTAGTTTGACCATCAAATTGAGGATGATAAGATGAGCTATGAGCTAATTGAGTACCCAAACAAGAAAATAACTCCGTCCAAAAATTTCCAGTAAAAATGGGATCTCTGTCGCTCACAATAACCCTTGGGTTTCCATGTATCTTTTGAATTGTGTCCATAAATGTATTAGCAACTATACTTGCTTTAAATGGATGAGATAATGCACAAAAGTGTGCATACTTGGTAAGTCTATCAACTACCACCATGATGACACTCTTTCCTTCAGACTTAGGTAAACCTGTGATAAAATCCATTGAAATCTCCTCCCAACTTTGACTTGGAATGGATAAAGGTTGTAGAAGTCCTGGGGTCTTAATTGTTTCCACTTTATTCTGCTGGCAAACCAAACATTCCGCCACAAACTTTCGAATCTCAGATTTAAGGCCATCCCAAAAAAATTCTTTCTTCACCCTGTGGTAAGTTTTTAAAAATCCTGAGTGTCCTCCTAAAGGAGAAGTGTGCAATTCCAGAAGAATATTTTGTTTTAGTTGGGAATTCTTACAAAGATATAAGCAATCTTTGTACCATAAAGAATCATTTTTCCAACTAAATGTATCAGATGTACTAGGATCTTGCTGCAACTTTTGAATGAGTGTCCATACATCTTTGTCCTTCTTCCATTCATCTCTTGCTTAGGTTATCCAATCTGGTTGGATAATAGAAATGGCACAAAGCAATGCTTCCACCTCTTCATTCTTTCTTGAGAGTGCATCTGCAACAACATTAAGCTTTCCTTTTTTGTAGATTATTTCAAAGTCATAACCCAACATCTTTGTGACCCATTTTTGCTGCTCTTCTGAAGATAGTCTTTGTTCCAAAAGTGTTTAAGACTATCATGATCAGTTTTTACCTTGAAGTGTCTTCCCATTAGGTAAGGTCTCCATTTCTTTAGTGCATGTAGTATTGCCAACATTTCCTTCTCATAAATAGCCTTTTGTAAATACTTTCCTTTGATTGAATGACTTTCAAAAGCAATGGGTCTTCCTTCTTGCATTAAAACAACACCAATTCCATTTCCTGAGGCATCACATTCCACAATAAAGGTTTTTGTGAAGTCTGGCATAGCTAATACTGGTGCTAGGCACATTACCTCTTTAAGATGTTCAAAGGCCTTAGTTGCTTAAGGAGTCCATGAAAATGCATCTTTCTTCAATAATGTTGTTAGAGGTGCTGTTATTCTCCCATAATTCTTAACAAACTTGCGATAATACCCTGTTAACTCGAGAAATCCTCGCAACTGCTTTATGGTTGTGGGTACTTTCCATTCCTTAATGGCTTTAATTTTGTTAGGGTCTACCTTAACACCCTCGTGAGATACAATATGACCCAGATATTCCACCTCTTGTACTCCAAAGAAACATTTGGATGTTTTTGCATATAATTGTTTCTCCGGCAATAGTTTGAGCACCCTGTCAACATGTTGAACATGATCCTTCCAAGACCTGCTGTAGATTAGTATATCATCAAAAAATACTAGCACAAATTTTCTAAGGAAGGGTTTGAAAATGGAATTCATCAGCCCTTGAAATGTAGAAGGTGCATTGGTAAGGCCAAAAGGCATGACCAAAAATTCATAATGACCCTCATGAGTTCGAAATGCTATTTTTGGAATATCTTCTGTCTTCATTCTAATTTGATGATATCCTGGATGAAGATCCAACTTGGTAAAATAAATTTCTCCATGTAATTCATCCAATAATTCATCAATCACAGGAATGGGAAATTTGTCTTTAATGGTGAGCTTATTGAGCTCCCTATAATCTGGACACATTCGCCATGATCCATCCTTCTTGTGTACCAATAATACAGGAGCAGAGAAAGAACTTTGACTAGGTTGAATTATACCCGCCTCTAACATTTCTGCAATCATACGTTCAATTTCGCTCTTTTGGACATAAGGATATCTATAAGGCCTTATGTTTGGAGGAACACTTCCTGGAATCAAATGAATAGCATGATCATGATCACGAATAGGTGGGATTCCTTTGGGAGTTTCAAACACCTTGGAATGATTGTCCAAGACTTTTTGGAGATCTGCAGAAATAAATGATTTTGATGTTGGAACTTCTAGTGAGCATAATTGTGCAATTACGCCTTGTTGTTCTTTATTTAGAATCTTTGTCATGACATTAGAGCTTATTATTTTTCCCGGATTCCCTGCAATACCTCGTAATTAGACTTCCTTTCCTTCTGAAAAAAATTTCAAGAAAGTTCTTGAAAATTAAAAGCTACTGTCCCCAAAGATTGTAACCATTGTACTCCTAGTACAACATCAACACCTCCCATAGGAATGGAAAGCATTGGACTATTCAATACATATTCCCCCATGGTCAGCTTGATATTATGAAATTTTCCAGAGCAATTTATAGTTCCTCCATTTGCAACCATCACTTAAACATTCTAGTGTTGGGTATAGGAAAAAAATTTAATTCCTTGGCTACCTTACAATGAATAAAATTATGGGTGCTACCTAAATCAATCAACACTATTACCTTTTCTTCTTGATATGTCCTTCTATCTTGAGAGTTTGAGGAGTGGTAATTCCTGTCAGTGCATTACACGATATGGTCGGATTCATTTCTTCCTCTTCTAGGGCTGGTTCCTGGTGTATATCCTCTTCTTGTTCATTTTCTTCTTCCTCTTCACAATATATGTAAAATGGTTTCTTCTCAGCACACTTATGACCTTTAGTGTATTTTCTATCACAATTGTAGCAAAGCCCTTTTGCTCTTTTTTCTTCCAATTGTTGTGGTGACAACCTTGTAGGTTGTGGAAATCTAGGCGTAGCAACACTTCCTTCTTTATAGAAGTGAGTGGTAGGCTTCCTTATCGCCATAATTTTACATTAAATTTTTCTTGCCAACCTGAATGCCTTCTCCAATGAATCATGTTCCAAAACACTTCATGTTGGATGTTATCCTTTAAAGTGAATATGAAGAGATCAATCTTGTGTTCCTCTGGAATATCAGTTACCCTTATATTCAATTTTTGGAAGCCCTCAATGTGCTACCCCACTAAACCCTTTTGTTTGAGATTTATCAATTGGCTAAAGAAGGTGCTGCTCTTTGTATCCTCATAATGTGCTATCATTTCCTCCGTAAAAATTGACCAAGTGAAAATTTTTTTACGGGAGCAAAGCCATCGATACCATACAAATGTATTTTTTTTTAAATGTAAAGTTGTAATGCGTACCTTTTGTGTGTTTTGCACATTATGGAGATAAAAATATTGCTCCATCTATAGTATCCATGTTATAGGATCCTTTCCATCAAACTTCTGTTGAGATTTTCTGTTCTAAATAAAATAGGAAAAATCTCAGTAGGTGACAAAAATTAGGAATTAGTTCCTAGATTAGCTCCAGGTTGTTGGGAGGGAGTTAATGCAACCTAAATTTGAGTTGATGGCTGTTAGATTCTTCTGCTATATAACAGGTATCCATACGTTTGTTTTGAAGAGTGTGTGGGTGTGTGAGAATTGTAATCTCCTGTTTGAATTAATAAGATTGCCATTGCCCTGTTGTGTGGACGTAGCCCAGGAGGTTTGGGTGAACCACGGTAAAACTCCTGTGTCTCTTATGTGATGTGTTTTTTCTGCTGTGTGTTAATTTAATGTTTGCGCTGTGTTCAACTCCAACAATTGGTATCGGAGCATGTTGGAGGCGTGGCGCAGCAAGGAGATTGTTTTGTAGCAGAACTGGAGTGCGTTGAATTGCTGTGCAGAAATCATATTGTTGTGCGTGGCTGTGGGGCTACGTATGATTGGTATTGTTTGCGTTAAACCATATCGATTGATTGCTGGTGCGTTGGTATTGCGTGCGGCATGGACCTGCGTGTTGACGAAGTGATTAAACATTGCTGCGTAGACGTTGACCTGCTGCGTGAGACAGTCACCGGGCAGCGTTGAAACGTTTGCAATTACGCCTGTTGAAGCGTGGTTGTGGAGCTATATATCCCTATGTCGCTGGTGCTGGCCGACCAGTGGTGCGGATGTATGCAGCGAAAGACCCCATCGTGGGAATCAATTGCAGGGATCTTCGGTCAACATATCCGCCGCGCAGTGTTAAGCGCTGGAATGATCTTCGAACCGCGAGTTCTGAAGGTTGTCGATTCGGTCAAACTGAAGGTTGAACATGTTGGAGCGAGTGCGTGCGAACGGATCGCTGTAGGTGGATTTTTTTTTTAAATTCTGGATATTGGTGTGGGTCCGAATTTATTAATCGCGCCAGCGCGCCAAGAGAAAACTCGTTTGCATGGAGTTCCGAAGAATGGTAACCTGCGTTGAAATGCAGAGAGGCATGGCGGTTGAAATCGATGACATGGAATGGCGGTTTGTTTCATAAATCGATTTGTATTACTGAATTTTTTTTTCAGTTGCGTTCAAATTTCGATATACATTGCAATTTTTATGTATCGTTTTGAAGACTTTTAAATTTCGATTACATTTAATTTCCTTGTATATTGATTTAATAAAAAGTAAATCGATTTGTAATTTTTTTTTAATACCATTTTCATATGGTATGAGAGGTGGTCACAAAAAAGAAAAAGTCGATTTGGAGTTATTTAGAATCGACTTTGGAGTTTTTTTTTTTTTTTTTTAAATAAATCGATTTTTGATATTTCGATATGGTAATGTGAATACCATTTGATATGGTATGGAAAGGAAGTTTTAAAATCGATTTGTATGCCATTGTAAATGCCTTTTGGGTGAAAGGCCTTTTATGAAGTGCTAAAGGGTAATCGATTACATTAAAGGAAAGTTTTTTTTAAGGTGAAGTTTTTTTTTAACTTTGAGGGCTTTGTATGAAGTGAAAGGCATTTTTTAAAGGCAAAAGTCCAAGGACAATTTTTTTTTTAAAAGGCAGTGAGAAGCACTTAAAAGGAGGCAAGGGAAATTTTTTAAAAGGGCATTCTTTATTTTTTAAAATTGGTTCTGGAGATTACTGTGTTTTTTTGCTGAAACAAGATGGCGAAAACTCAAAATGCCCGGTTTGAAATTGAGAAATTCAATGGCAAGAACAACTTTGAGATCTGGAAGGTAAAGATGCATGATCTCCTGGTACAACAAGGCGTGGCGAAAGCGCTATTGGGGAGGAGCAAAAGACCTTCTTCCATGACGGAGGATGAATGGGTTGAGTTGGATGACAGAGCTCTGAGCGCAATTCGGTTATGCCTGGCAGATGACGTTCTGTTCAACATTGTGTCAGAGAAGACCGCCGCAGGCTTGTGGATAAAGCTCGAGAAGCTCTACATGATGAAGTCCTTGACAAATCATATTCTCCTGAAGCAGCAGCTGTACAGTTTGCGGATGAAGGAAGGTACCTCGGTTACTGACCATATGAATGTTTTCAATACTCTATTGGTACAATTACAAAGTCTAGATGTAAAATTTGATTCAAAGGATAAGGCAATAACTCTATTGTGCACATTGCCTGAATCGTGGGATCACTTTGTTACTTCCATAAGCTTCAGTAATGCAGCTGTCCTTGAGTTTGACAATGTGGTTGGAGCCATGTTGTCTGAAGAGACGAGGAAGAAGTCGAATGCTGACACCTCTACATTAGAGGCAATGATGGCTAGAGGTCGTTCTAGAGAAAGACGCTCAGGTAAGCGCAGCGATTCGCGTTCAAAGTCGAAAGGGAAGAAGAGCAAAGTGAAGTGTTGGTTTTGTGGCAAATCGGGGCACTTGAAGAAAGACTGCTGGAAGAGACAGCAAACAGAGAAGAAAGGAGACTCTTCGACAGAGAAGAAGGAGGCAAATGCGACAGATACAGGTTCGGCATCTGGTTCAGGTATGAGCGACGAAGTGTTGTCTATTAATATGTCAAATCATGATCAACATTGGTTGTTAGATTCCGGTGCATCAAACCACATGTGCATTCATAGAGAATGGTTTAAGACGTATAGATCAGTTAATGATGGAGTCGTGTACATGGGTAATGATGTCACATCTAATATTGTTGGGATAGGAAGTATACAACTGCAAATGTTTGATGGCACAACTAAATTGTTAACAGATGTGAGACATGTTCGAGACTTAAGGAAAAATCTAATTTCTTTAGGAGCATTGGATACGAATGGATATAAAACTGTAATTCAAGGTGGAGTTATGAAAATCTATAAAGGTATCTTACTAGTAATGAAAGCTAAGAAAGTAGGAAATATGTTTCAGTTAGAAGGAAGAACAGGGTCAGTTCATGTGTCTACGGTGTCTGAACATGACAGTAGTTCCATTCGCCTATGGCATCAAAGGTTGGGCCATATGAGCGAAAGAGGGTTGAAAATTTTGGTTGATCGCAAGTTACTTCCTAATCTAAGATCTGGAAAGTTAGATTTCTGTAAGCATTGCTTGTTTGGAAAACAAAGTAAACAAAAATTTAAAACAGGCAAACATACTAGTAAAGGGATACTTGATTATATTCATTCAGATGTTTGGGGTCCAGCTCCTACTGCTTCATATGGTGGTTCGTCGTATTTTGTATCATTTATTGATGACTTTTCTAGGAAGGTGTGGGTCTACATGTTGAAAAGGAAGTCTGATGTTTTTTCAGTTTTCAAACAGTTTAGAGCATTGGTAGAAAACAGCACTAGTAGAACAATAAAGTGTTTAAGAACTGACAATGGTGGTGAGTTTACTTCCAAGGAGTTTGACAGCTATTGCAAGGATGCAGGGATCGAGAGACATAAGACCACGGTTTATACTCCTCAGCAAAATGGAGTTGCTGAACGCATGAACAGGACTCTTCTAGAGAGAGCAAGGAGTATGCTGAGTAATGCCGGGTTGCAAAAGGAGTTGTGGACGGAAGCTGTGGCAACAGCTTGTTATGTGATAAACCGATCTCCATCGACGGCCATAGACTGCAAGATTCCGCAAGAGGTATGGAAAGGACACCCTTGTGATTATTCTAAACTCAGAGTGTTTGGTTGTGATGCATATGCTCTAGTGCCTAAACATCGGCGAACTAAGTTAGATCCAAAGTCTAAAAGGTATATCTTTGTTGGGTATGGTGTTGGAACAAAGGGATATAGATTGTGGGATCCTACTACCCGCAAAATCATCATCAACAGAGATGTAAAGTTTGATGAATCCTCTCTTGTACGGTTAGATGTAGATAGTAGATTGAAACAAGATGATGTATCTGATTTTCAGCACATTCAGTTTGATAGCACTTCTAATGATAGTCACGATGACCATAGTTCAGATACTAGTAATGAACAGGTTTCAGAACATGAACAGGGTTCAGGTTTAGATCATGAACAGGTCTCAGATACTGGTCGGCAAGAAGTTCCTACAGGTGGTAGTCAGCCAATCGAGGAAGCACCAGAAACATCCTTAAGGAGGTCGACAAGAATCAAACGGCCACCGAAAAGGTATGATGATTATGTTACTTCAGTTGCTTTGACAGCTAACGATGATGAACCTCTGTGCTATCAGGAAGCAATAGAAGGTTCGAAAAGTGACAAGTGGAAAGCAGCCATGAAGGAAGAAATGATGGCCTTAGGTAAGAATGGCACATGGGATCTCGTTGAGCTTCCGAAAGACAGGAAAACTGTGGGATGCAAATGGGTTTACAAGCTGAAACGGGGTGTGAATGATACGGAGGACAGGTACAAAGCGCGACTGGTTGCAAAAGGGTTTTCTCAGAAAGCAGGCATAGACTTTCATGAGATTTTTTCACCAGTGGTTAAAATTGTTTCAATTCGAATTGTGTTAGCTTTAGTTGCTTTGTTTGATTTAGAGTTACAGCAACTAGATGTTAAGACTGCTTTTCTACATGGAGATCTAGATGAGGAAATTTATATGGAACAACCGGAAGGGTTTGTTCAGCATCGCAATAAGAAATTTGTCTGCAGGCTCAAGACGTCATTATATGGCCTGAAGCAGTCGCCTCGATAGTGGTATAATAAGTTTGATTCTTTCATGTTGAGTCAGAAATATGTTAGAAGTGAATATGATCATTGTGTGTATTTCAAGCAATTGAAAAATGGCATGTTCATTATCTTAGTGTTGTATGTTTACGATATGCTTTTAGCAAGCAAAAGCATTGATGAAATCAACAGGTTGAAGACTGAGATGGCAAGGACATTCGATATGAAAGATCTAGGAGCAGCAAGACAGATTTTGGGCATGGAGATTTTCAGAGACAGGAGCAATGGTAAGCTGTGGCTATCACAACAGAAGTATGTTGAGAAGATACTCTTGAGGTTTGGTATGAACAATGTGAAGCCTGTTTCAGTCCCTTTCGCCTCCCATTTCAAGATTTCTTCGGGTCTATGTCCTAATACAGATGAAGAAAAGGATTATATGTCTCGAATTCCATATGCTAATGTAGTAGGATGTTTGATGTATGCGATGGTTTGTACTCGACCAGATATTTCACATGCATTTGGGGTTGTCAGCAGGTACATGGAAAATCCGGGTAAAGAACACTGGTCAGCAGTGAAATGGGTGCTTAGGTACTTGAGAGGCACAAGTAGTTATTGTATCACTTACAATAAGAGCAGTGAATATGTTTGTGGATATGTTGATTCTGATTTTGCAGGTGATTTGGATAAGAGAAGGTCAACTTCAGGGTATGTATTTACTCTTGCAGGTGGAGCTATTAGCTGGATGTCAAAGCTACAGAACATTGTTGCTTTATCCACTACAGAAGCAGAATACATAGCTGCTTCACATGCTTGCAAAGAAGCAGTTTGGTTGAAAGGTTTGTTTGGTGAGTTTGGTAGGTTGCGGGACAACATCGAGGTTACTTTGTGATAGTCAAAGTGCAATACATTTGGCTAAGAATCCGGCCTATCATAGAAAATCAAAGCATATTATCGAATCTTTCTATCTTAAGTTACCGAGTTGAAAAATTACTAAATAAGTATGGGGCAAGCTTGAGAATATATATGCAGGTGACTCAAACGTGAAAGAAGCAAAGCTTCAAATTTTTAGGCCAAAATTTGAGAAACTCAAAATGGAGGAAGATGAAAATATCTATGCATACTTACAGCATGTTGATGAAATAAAAACTCATTGGAAGGTTTATGAGAACCCATCAACATGAAAATTGTTGTCTGAAATATCCTTAGAACCTTTCCGGCAAGATTCAACCCAAAGGTATCTGTCTTGGAATATATTTTGAATCTAACCAATCTCAAAAAGATGAATTGCATGGAGTTCTTATGGCATATGGAATGAGGATTGAAGAAGAGGTTGGCACATCTCAACTAAAAAAAAACATTTTCCACATCCAAGAAAAATAGTAAGGACAAGCATACTCCGAAAGAAAAAACTTGTAGTTGTAAGGAAGAAGAAAAGGAAGAAGAATTTTTAGATAAATAATTTTCCTACATCACGCGAAAAATGAGAATAGGTATAGGTAAATTCAAAGGTAAACTTCCATTGATATGTTTCGATTGTGGTGAGGTTGGGCACTTTGGAGCAAAGTGTCCTCACAAAACTGAGGTTGTTACGAAAGGAAAGAAAGGTCTGAGGAATTTCAACAAGAAAGGCAAGAAGAAATGGTTTAATAAGAGTTTCTTCTCCAAAGAAGATAGCTCCTCATATGATGCAGACAATGATAACGAAGAATAAATAAACATACGAGTATTGTTTATGGCCAAGCATAATAAGCAAGAAGCATCTGGCAAAGAAGAAGAGATGAATGAGGTTGAATTTCAAAATGAGGTGATTAGGGTAATCAAAGAGCTCAAGGTCGAGAAGAAGCATGTCAACACTCTGGAAGACTAATTAAATATAGAAAGGGAATAGATCCTAAATCTTAAAATCAAGGTTGAAGAATAAAAATGAGTTGAATAATCGCTTAGGGAAGAATTAAAGGAAAGAAACAAGGAAAGAGAAGCATTGGGAGATGAAATAGTTTCTCTATGAAAGCAAGTAAAAAATGGGAAAAATATTCAAATCTACACCAATAGCTCGAAGGCATTGGAAGAAATCATTAACAATCAGCAATCAAACAGTGGCAAGACCGGTCTTGGTTACAAAGAAAAATCTGAAAATGAGCCAAGTCCTTAAATGACAATAAAATAAGATCGATATGAAAAATATAACAAGAAGGTAGACCTGCCAGTCAACTCAAGAGATTAGGACTCACAGGAAGAACCATGGAAGGAAATTCCGCGAAGAATATTTCCTCCTACGTATCAACCTATCTTATATGGTCATTTTTATTCATGTGGAAGGTTTGGAAATAAAGCTATAGAATGTCGCACGTATGTTTGGAATAAATATAGTTTCGGGAGATCTTTCAGAAAGGGATATTCCAAAATGCAACAAAATATTAACAGAATCGAAAATTTGAGAGATGGTTTCGAATGTTACAAATGAAACAATCTTGGACACCTGGCTAAAGATTGCAGACTTGGAATTTCTTCAAAGGAATTCTAGCAAAATCAGAATGAAAAAATATGGAAAAAGAAGACTGAAAAATGTTCTATCGCTCTCAAGTCTCAAAGAAACAAAAAATTTTGGTATGTTGATAGTGGTTGCTCAACTCATATGACTGGAGATAAGAATAAGTTCATATCCTTGAAGGAAAAGAAGGGTGGAAGAGTATCTTTTGGAAATTACGAATCTTCAAACATCATAGGAGTAGGTATAGTCACACTTGGAAGCAAGAATGCATTAGCAAAATATGTGTTGTTGGTTGAAAATATGAATCAGAATCTGCTCAATGTTGGAAAAATGTGCGATCAAGGAAACACGATGCTATTTAACTCTAGGAAATGTGAAATTAGGAAAGGAAAGTTAGGTAAAATTGTGGCTACAACAAGAAGAGATCCAAATGACATATATATTTTGGATGAGAAACCTAAAGGGTGAATTTTGGCGACAGAAGACGAAATTTTCTTATGGCACAGGCGAATGGGACATAAATTTTGAAAATTTGGTCAAGATCAGCAAGAAGGAAGCAATAAGAGAAATGCCTAAAATTTCAAAACCTACCAATATGATATGTGAATCTTGTCAGCACAACAAGCAAACAAAATTTGAGTTCAAGACAAAAGAACACTTTGCATCACGTCCATTGGAATTAGTACATACTAATATATATGGTCCTATGAGAACAAAATTTTTAGATGGAGAATTATATTTTATGCTAATGGTAGACTATTATTGGGGAAAATATATGAAATATAATTCCAACATAAAATTTTCAATTCAGGACTTGTAAGCTTCGAGGCACAAGCGCAGGTAACACAGAATTAGCGCATTTACTCTACACTAGGGTGCGAAATTAAATTATTTTTTTAAGTGCGGGATGGAAATATAAAGTACAAAATCATTGTATAAATTTAATCACAAAAGGATGATCTTTAAATATTGGTAAAAACTCACTACCAAATATTGCAAGGCTATAAAAAGAGTAACATTAACTACAAAGGAATCAACTATCATCAAAACTCTACTTCCATGGAATCCTATATTGAAATCATTCATTAATTCATAACACACAACTAAGTATAAAATAAATTCAGTCTCTCTCTCCCTACTAATTATTCAATCAACACTCAAAACCAAATCAAACATCAACTATGAAACTACACTCACGATTTAATACCTTTTATCAGTCATAAAGTGTAAAAGGTTTTATAATGAATTCGTATCTGGCTCTTCATGAACTAACTTTGATATCTTGCAAACTCGAATATAACCACACATTCAACACTATGATAGTCAATATAGCGATCTTCCTGATTGATTATTTGACAAAATAGAGAGATTTGTTCTATGAAAGGATGCTTGTTTAAATTCTCTATTTTAACGACTAGGAATGATGCTATGTTTAAGCTTAAGAGGATTCATGCATATTGAAATTGACATTCTATCAAAATCCAAAAATACAGAAGAAAACAACTGGCGATTTAATCACTCATTGTAGAAGATATTTCACTCGTTTTGCAAAAGTACATATGCTCACTAGCATTGATCATTCAAATCTAAAGCTATGAAATCAAATTCATTATTTAGCTATGAAAGGAAAATGGACATTTTCTAATTTGTAAATGAAATATCCAGGGAGTACTCCCACGCTTGTAAATTTATGTTGATGCACAAAGTACTCTTCATACACATCTAACTTATGAATTCATTTGTCACATTCACTAATTTAATCAAGTTAACATGTACATGGTTAAGAGTCTCGATCTAGCAGCTCCTTGGTGGTTATACAGATAAATATATGAGACAGGGGAGGTTCCTTAATGGGAAACTTTGGCCTATGCGTAAGGATTAAATAGAACTATAGATCTATACAACAATTAAATCATATCCACACATGGTTAAAAGGGAATGGTACATAACCTTGTTCCAGGTTGTGGTGGGCTCGTGCCACTTCCTGGAGTAGGTTCAATTAACTCAGATTACACAAATTAAAAACAAATCATTCTATATGCAATGCAATCACACTGTAATGAAATTAACTAAATGCTTACAATTATCTGGAAATTGGAGCTTCCATTGATAAAATGATCAAGTCTAGAAATGCAAATGTTGTTCTTCGTCTGGTTCTATCAATGTCTGACTGCTGCTGGTGCCGGTCCATCTCCTAGCTATTATTACCTTCTACTACCCTCTGCTACTCTGCTACTCTACTACTTTTCTACTATGTTATTCTCTCACACACAGAGATTACCGAGCTTTATACCCATCAACCACTACATAACAAATCAATTCCATAGAAAGACATGAAGGCTTCAGTTATACAAAAAATATTCTTGGAATCATGATCATGGCATGGAGGGAGGAATTGATTCCTTGTTTGTAACATAACAAGCCATCAAAACCGTGGCCAAAACAATAAAATCCAAATTTTGACTTGATTCTACACTTAACATGTGTTGTAACATTCCCTGACCATGCTCTCGCATAATGAAACGTTTTACTGAAAAAATTTTGGGTTATGTGAAAGGTGGTATGTTTAACAAAAACCATGTTTTTGATTTTTCATTTTCAATTCCATAACCTTGAAAATCGTGATTCAAGATGATTTTTTTTTATATTTTACAAATGTGGCTTTTTCACATATTTTATAAAACTGCTTCGAAGATCCGGCTATAACTTGTAGACCAAATCGAATCTGGAGAACAGACTTTGTATCTAGATAATAGGTTATATTTGTTACAAACACATTCTCCCATATTTCCCAGATTCACCTCTAGCTACTGAGAAATAAAAGGTCAAACTTGGCAGTTTGGAAATTTTCATTCTGTACTTAAAACATATATTTTGCATTGTGTACTTAATAACTGCCTTATAAATCAGTCAATGGGTCTTTAGCAAAACCATCATTAGTAAGTCATTACTAAATAATCTCTAATCATATAAAATATAATAAAACTTAATTATAATCAACCACAAGGCATATGAGATGTATTTTGCAATAAGTTGAGAAATTATGGTACAAAATGAGTTAAAAACATAGGGATTTAGGGTATGAATGGTGATATTTCATGATGGAAAAAATGGGCATATTCGAGGCCCAATGTCTCCCCATGCCTAAGGGTTTGCATGTCCTCGTGCAAACAAATATTTTTCTTATTAACATATGTTTAACATTTCTTTGCAAATGGTGGATTTTGTGAAACAACATTTCTTGAGTATCTGGATGTGCTAGTTCTTGTGGAGCAACACTCCCTGCATTAACATATAATAATTTATTGAGCAATAGAAATTGAGGACAAGAAAGGGATGGATGAGGAAGAGATGATGGTTGAAATGAGGTGGTGATTGGGTGCATGCATACTCTTTCATCATAAGACCAATGTATATAGGTGGTTTCCTTTATCATGTCATAGTAGTAATGAATTAATCCAATGAATGGAATGCTTGGAGAAGACACTATAGAGATTGCCTTTATAAATGCACCATAAGGATTTTTTGTTTAACATGGTCTTGTAATCAAAGTGCAACTCTTTTTATTATGAGTGGTGAATGGAGGGGAAATAGAAGGATAATGATTTATGAAAGATGAAATGTGTGGAATGAGAAGTGGTGAATCAATAAGATTCTTTAACCTTATTATGAATTATAGAATCATAAGCCAAATTTACCTCAAGTTTTACCTTTACTGCGATGCAGGTTATAGGTTGAGGTAGAGGATGGAATGGTTGGAAGTCTGGATCTGAAGATGAAAGAGCTGAAGCTGATGCGACTGCTGATCTGATCTGCTGAAGAAGGATGAGATGAAGGCTGAAGGTCCTCTTCTCTCCCCCCCATGCCTGAGGACTTGCATGTCCTCATGAAATTAAATGAGGAAAGGTGACTGCTGCTACAAAAACACACTACTGTAAACTTGTTAAAATCTCAAAGAAAATAATCTTCAACTACTACACACCCATGTGAAATCTTTCATATGTGAATAAATGGAGTTGATTTCAAAATTAAGCAAGAATAATTGGATTACCAACCATTAAGGAGGGTCGATAACCAATGCGAGATATCCCACCTTTGATGTCAATGGGAATCAAGGCACTAGGTACATTATACTAGCCATGAATGGATTTGTCAAAGTCAAATGGACTGCAGAATTAATCCACCAAGAAACGTTGATGTATTTTCTTATAATATGACAAAGATGCCTACCATTGAGGCATGCAGGGTCCCAGGTACCTTATCTAACTCTAACCTTGATCCTAGAAAATTTGTTGATGTCGATGGGGTAAGGTTTGTTGGAAAGTGGGCCTTAAGGAATTCCACATCAACCAACAAGAGTACATACATAATAATTTGAAGATTACATGATTTGAAGGACTCATAAAAATTTTCAAACTTTATTGGGAACTTTTCCTGCCAGTTACCTGGTTTTCAAGAAAAGTCTTTGTCGAGATGCGCCAAACAAGATGGTTTTCACAAAAGGAATTATTTTTCTCTTTACTATTTTAATTTATTTATTTACAATGAAAATTTTCCTACTCTACTAAAGAAACAAAATCATCCTTCAGGTGAAAGAGTGTTGGACATTGGGCTCAACGCTCGTCGTGTGTTTCGCGACATGGACTAACTGCCTCTCGTGGATCCTAACTCTGGCGATTGTAGCAGAGACTAACGCTTGCGGGTTTTAGTCTAACGGTAATTGAGATTCCAACAAGTGATATCAGAGTGACAGGTCTTGAGTTCTAAAATCACCTGGCTCGTGTTGGGGGGAAGATTGTTGGACATTGGGTTCAACACTCCCCGTGTGTTTCGCGACATGGACTAACTACCTCTCGTGGATCCTAACTTTGGCGATTGTAGCGGAGACTAACACATGCGGTTTTTGGTCTAATGGCAATCGTGATTCCAACAAAGATTAATTCTAATGAAGACATGTGTGGATCAGGTACATAGATACATTCATGATTATATTTAACATATAATATTTAAAGTGCACATGAGCATGAAAATCAAATAGATGTAAATGATATGACACAAATATTTGTATAAGAGGAGAATCATGATTTTCTTGAATTGTTTGGAACCAATTTTCAATGTAGTTATGATGGTCTTGGTCCATTTCTTGATTTGGAACATGTTGCACATCCTCTTCTTCCATGTCATGTAGATTACCTTCCTTAGGGTAAGTAGCCTTTTGAGTACAATCTAGACCTATCAATAGAAATGGAAGGATATCCTCGATCTCAGGTTCCAGTGGATGTTCTCCATCGGTTGTAGTGCATGATTCATCTATCTCCTTAGATGATTAGCAAGGGAAATAAAAAGAGACTTCCAAATCCTCTGATGGTGGTGAGAAATGGACAAGTTCTTGACTGTTGTCAAGAGGTTCTCTTCCTGAGAAGCAGATATCAAGATCCCAGCAACTTCTAGGACTTGAAAGAGTCCCCTAATACTCATTTTCATATTTAATTCCATCTTGATGTCTAATAGTCCCTGTATCCACACACAGATTAGTAACGGGGTCCTTAAATCACCCCAGATTTTTTTTTTTAAATCTTTAAAGAGCTTGAAATATTAATCTAAATGAATTAAAAGCTATTAATTGCAATAAAACTTAGAAAAATTGAACTCCTCGCCTATTTGGGCCTTGCTGTCACCAAGTTATCCTTTCACGCGAGTTATTCCATTAGAAATAAAAATCACTTACATAAATCAAACAAACTTTTCATGAGAATAAAACTCACTTGCACAAATGAAACACACTTTGCATGAAATGAAGGGAACAACCGGCTTCAAACAACCAAACTTTGGAGAAACCCCATTTTAGTGGATAAGTGGTTCTTCAGTCACATCTTATCGTACACTCTCCACCCTTTCATTGCCCTACAACTAAGATCACACAAAAAAATTGTGAAATAAACTAGGCTCTAATCCCTTTAGCAGCTCCTCAACAATGACGCCAAAAATGTTGGGGAACATATATGAGTTATAATTCCAACATCAAATTGTCAATCCAAGACTCGTAAGCTTCGAGGCACAAGTGCAGGCAACGCGGGACTAGAGCATTTACTCTACACTAGGGTGAAAAATTAAATTGTTGTTTTAAATGCAAAATGGAAATATAAAGTACAAAATCATTGTCTACTTTTAATCACAAAAGGATGATCTTTAAATATTGGTAAAAACTCACTACCAACTATTGCAGGGCTACAAAAAGAGTATCATTAACTACAAATGAATCAACTATCATAAACACTCTACTTCCATGGAATCCTATATTGAAATAACTCATTAATTTATAACACACAACTAAGTACGTAATAAATTCACTCTCGCTCTCCCTACTAATTATTCAATCAACACTCAAATCCAAATCAAACATCAACTATGAAACTACACTAATAATTGAATACCTTTTATCAGTCATAAAGTGTAAAAGGTTTTACAACGAATTAGTATCTAGTTCTTCATGAAATGACTTTGATATCTTGCAAACTCGAATATAACCATACATTCAACACTATGACAGTCAATGTAGCGATATTCCTGATTGATTCTTTGACAAAATAGAGAGATTTATTCTACGAAATGATTCTCTATTTTAACGACTAGGAATGATGCTCTGTTTAAGCCCAACATGATTCATGCATATTGAAATTAACATTATGTCAAACTCAAAAAATACAAAAGGAAACATCTGGAAATTTAATCACTCATTGCAGAAGAGATTTCACACGTTTTGAAAAAGTAAACACACTCACTGGCATTAATCATTCAAATCTGAAGCTATGAAATCAAATTCGTTGTTTAATTGTGAAAGGAAAATGGACCATTAGGGGAATTTTGTGGTCTAAAATGGGCCTCCTAAGGAAATAATAAAATAATAGCTAAACCAATAAAATAATATTTATGAATTTGAAGTTCACTTTTTGCACCACAATCCATGTAACCATAGTTAAATTCAATCCAAAAGTTGTACCAAATAAAATTAATAAAAAAATTGTATTGATGTAACTATAAATGAGAATGAGCTTTTCAAGAAAATCATTATCATTGAACAACTAATGCATTTGTCCTTTGGACTTAAATTTCTTAAAATAAAATATAAATATAAATTTATAAATTCTTAATTATATTATATGAAATTAATTAAAATTTATATTATTTAAATTGTATAATAACATGTAATTAATATACTATATAAAAATAAAATAGTATAATATAATATAATAAATGTATAGGGATATGCATTTTTTCTTTCAATAAATATGAAATGACAATAATATATTCGTATTCAAAAAGTGTGAAATGACATTTATTATGAGTACTTTACTTTGACTTCAAAAGTACTTAGAGCACTACCATGGTTAACCATGAGTTTTTATCCACCATTGAAAATGTGACAAGTAAGTACCTTTAACTCAAGCAATGCCACCTCAACCATTAGGGATGATGTCATCCCCTAAAATGTGATTGGTTCTCATAAAGTGAATTTTGATTGTACATTTTCCTTAGGAGGCCCATTTTAAACCTCAAAATTCCCCTAATGAATTTTGAAATTGTAAATGACATATCTACAGAGTACTCCCATGCTTGTAGATTTATGCTGATGCACTCAATACTTTTCATACACATCTAACTTGTGAAGTCATTCGACACATTCACTAATTTAATCAAGTTAGCATGTACAGGGTTAAGAGTCTCAATATAGCAGCTCCTTGGTGGTTATACAAAGAAATATATGAGACATGGGAGGTTCCTTAATGGGAAACTTCAAACTGTACATAAGGATTAAATAGAAATATAGATCAATACACCAATTAAATCATATCCACACACGGTTAAAAAGGAAATGGTACAAAACCTTGTTCCAGGTTGTGGAGGGCCTATGCCACTTCCTGGAGCAGGTTCAATTAACTCAGATTACACAAATTAAATAAAAATAATGTTATATGCAACACAATCACACTGTAATGAAATTAAATAAATTGTTACAATCATCTGGAAATTAGAGCTTCCATTGATAAAATGATCAAGAGTGGAAATACAAATGTTGTTCTTCATTTGATTCTATCAATGTTTGACTACTTCTGCTGTCAGTCCAGCTCCAAGATGTTATTACCTTCTACTAAACTTTGCTACTATGTTATTCTTCTACTATGCTACTATGCTACTATGCTATTTTACTACTCTGCTACTATGTTATTCTCTCTCACACACAGATTACGAGGCTTTATACCCATCAACCACTACATAAGAAATCAAATCCATAAAAAGACATGAAGGCTTAAGTTATACAACAAATATTCTTGTAATTATGATCATGGCATGGAGGAAGAAACTTCTTCCTTCTTTGTAGCATAACAGGCCATCAAAATTGTGAACAAAATAGGCAAATCCGGATTTTGACCCGATTCTACACTTAACATGTGCTATAACATTCCCCCGACCATATCTCTCTCATAATGACAATGGTTTCCGACCGGTTTCTGGGTTATGTGAAAGGGGGTGTTTTTAACAAAACCCATGTCTCGGAGTTTTCAATTTCAATTCCATAACCTTGGAAATCGTGATTTAATCTGACTATGTTTTATATTTTACATATCTGACTTTTTCCCAGATTTTATAAAACTGCTTCAAGGATCTGACTGTAACTTGTAGACAAAATCAAATCTGGATAAATGAATTTGTATCTAGATAATAGGCTATACTTGTGACAAATTCATTTTCCCATATTTCCAAGATTCACCTCCATCTACTCAGAAATAAAAGGTCAAACTTGGTAGTTTGGAAATTGTAATTATGTACTTAAAACATATCTTTTTTGTTATGTACTTAGGAACTGCCTTATAAATCAATCAATGGGTCTTTAGCAAAACCATCATTAGTAAATCATTACTAAATCATCTCTAATCATATAAAAGGTAATAAAACTTAATGATAATCAGCCACGAGGCATATGCCATGTATTTGGCGATAAGTTGAGGAATTAAGGTACGGAATGAGTTAAAAACATAGGGATTTAGGGTATGAATGGTGATATTATGTGATGGAAAAATTGGGCATATTGGAGGCCCAACAATGATTATACCATAATGACAGCCGCCAGCTTTTTTAAGAAAAGACTAAGGCATTCGAGTGTTTTAGAATCTATAAGGAATTGGTTGAAAATGAAACTGATTAGAAGATCAAATTTCTGAGATCAGATAATGGTGGAGAATTCACTTCCAAGGTATTTAAATAGTATTGTGATAAAAATGGAATAAAAAGGAAATTCTCAACAGCTAGAACACTGCAACAAAATGGAGTTGCTGAAAAAAAAAACATAAACGTATAGGAAATTTCTAGAACAATGTTAAATGACTCAAAATTAGATAATAAATTATGGGTTCAAGCAATCGATACAGTTTTATTCATTATAAATAGAGTTTTTCTAAGGAAAAATTATAACATGAATCGATATGAATTATGGAAAGGAAGAAGACTGGCTAACATCAAATACTTAAAAATCTTTGCAAGAAAATTATACATCAAAAGAGAAGATAAAAAATTGGGCAAGTTTGATTTCCATGTCGATGAAGGTATTTTCGTTAGTTATTTATGCAAAAGGAAGGCTTATAGATGCTACAATCGAAGGTGAAAACAGATAGTGGAAAATATAAATGTTACTTTTGATGAAGATTGTGTTACAAAGGATGAAGATGAGATTGTCCCTTCAAGAAAATCTAAGGGATCTGAGGGAGAATCTATGAAGGATGAAGAAGAAGCTCCAAAAAATAGACCAATCAAATAAGGAAACAATAGTCAACCAAGAGGAAATAAGAAATGATCAGCAGGACGTACAAGAAAATTCTCCAAAAGATTTAAAAGAATGGTCTCAAAAGAATTGTTTAGTCAATTTAATGTCTTAAATTGCTTTCATTAATTATCAACCGATGTTTGTAAACTGATGAAGTGTGGTGCACTGTATGTGCTTAGTTAACCTATTTCCTACTTCGTTGTTCTATATTTTATGTTGTTTTGGGGGGTTTTTGTTCTTTGATGTCTAAGAATGTTTTAACCTAAAACTATGAAAAGATTTAAATGAATCTAATGAATTTTAAGAAGGAAGAAAAGGAAGTGTTCCTAAGTTAGTCTAATTTTCATATAAAATAAAGCAAAAATTGTTGGCTAGTTAAGACCTAATTTGGAAAACAAATCATCTATCTTATGTTATCATTAGTTCTATTCCATGGATATAATTCTAAAACTAAGATTGAAACTACAATGCTTGTCTTACGTAAAAGTAGAAAATGAAACAACTAATGTACTTCTGGTTACTCCAGCATTCAATTATGAGGTATGACCTTATTGAGATGATGTTAAGTAACTGTCTATACTTTAACTTCTAATGTCCTAGTACAGTAAGCAAAGAATGCAATGAAAACATCTAATGTATATTTAGTTTCCAATATTCAATTATGAAGTGTGATATTCTTGAGATAGTGTTAAGTAACCAATTATAATTATGATCTACCAAACTAAGTAAATTATGCAAAAGGTAACTTAGTAATTGCATTCATTAAACATTCAACCATTTAGTCTTGAAACATGATTGAATCAATCTCTTTTAGAATGAATTTTAGGAATATTAGTGATGCAATTAAGTGACGATATGAAAGAAAAATATGAAAGCATGTAAAACTAACTAAAAACAACTAATTTATATTTGAATTTTCTGCAACATTAAATTTGAAGTATTACCCTCTTGAGATGCTATGTGAAAAGTCAATTATGCCTTAGCCTCTAAGTTCCTAGAAAGAAAATAACAATGTGCAAAGTAAATTCAGCCACTCTATGAATTATAAATTTAACATTTTAGTTTACGATCATCATATTGAAATAGCTTCTAAAAACATCTATTGACACAATTAATTGACAATTATATTCTAACAAAATGAATGGAAAAATAGTAAGTGTTGGAACAAGGTTCCATAACCTGCATTTTTTGTATAATTTTGTAATAGTCGGTCCTGCGTAGGGGTTTTGGGGTGGGTCAAAGCCCCTAATGTTTTGTAATGGGTTAAATGGTAGCTCTAGGGTTCGCAAACCATGGTTTGTGGACAATAGGATAATGAAGCCTATGATATTATAAATAGATAGATAGTTGGGTATAGTAAGGAAGTAAGTCCATATATTGATGCTACATGAGAATTGTTAAGATCTGTTTGGGTTGTTTTGCATAAGGACTCCTATTGGCTGTGTGTGCAGAGATCCGTAGTCCTATTGTGTGTCAACCCTACTAGGCTGTGTACGCAGGATGCGTTTGGGTTCTAAGCAAATATTTGATATTAATGAATGTGAAGTATCGTTGAAGTATCTGTGTGTTATCTGAATTGGTTGTGTTTACTGCTGAAGCGCATCTGTGATATTTCTTTAAGATGTGAATGTATCTATGTTCTGAAATTGGCATGAGTATATCTGTGATCTAATATTGGTTGTGATTATAGTGCTCTATGATGGTATTTGGTAATGCGCACGTGGATGCGAGTGTAATGCCTAGATCTGATAGCTTTGTTATGGTTATATGTTGATTACACTGTTAAATGAGCTGCGAATAGACTCGTTCTGTGTGAACCTAGAAAGCTATAACATAGATCTACCTTGAATTACCTACTCTCTCTTAGGGTGTGGAAACCTGGTTCTAGTACCCTCCCATACTACTTCGGGTGAGACCTTGGCCTGCGCAAGTAGGTCATTGCCGAATGGGCCAGTAGTATAGGGGTTTGTTGGCAAACCTTAACCTTTGAACCTAGGTCAGGACCCCTCAAGCCAAGAAATGGTTCCATTTCTAGGACCAGGAGAATTTTGAGAGAGAGTTTGGGTAATGCCACAAGGTCATTGGAGACCTGGGAGGGCGGAAATTGAAGAGTGGCTTGAAAGACAGATTCAATATTTCTGTAAAGGAAAATCACAACACGAAGCTGCTGGCTTAGAGGTGGAATAACCAGTACATCTTCACTGAAGTCTATGAGATTTTCTTTCTAACCTTTGCGCACGAGCTTCAGGAGTGGTTGGCAAGGCTCGTAGAATTCCAGACATGTTGGAAGGATAATCAGGTTACACAGTGGACACCATAATTGATTCAATAGCTGGAGAGTACTGGAAATAGGATCACCCATACGGTAGATAGCATGCTAGGAGGATTCGTGACAGAATTCACAGTGGATCAGTTCGTATCCTACTTTGAGGCAGAGCGGAGGTTCTTCAAAGGGTTCTGAGGTAAGTTCTTGAAAACATTGCTATTGTTAATCAAATTATTACTGTGTGAAAAGGGCGTTTTGTGCAAACACACTGAGTGAATGAACTTTGATCTGAGCGAGAGTACAACATGAAGTGCTAAGTACTACCAAACTAATCAAGAAGGAGATAGATTCATCTACAATCCATTAAGAGAATCAGTTGTGCACGAAATAAATAGTCCTCTAGCTACACCACCTTCAAGTTAGCATAAGGTTAAGAACTCACCCACACCTCTGCCACCACCAGAAGAAGATATGGCCACAAACATGAAGCTACCCACCTTCAAGGGTGTAGGAGATGAAGATATGGACCAATTTTGGTTTGTAGCAGAATTAGTATGACTGCGTAGAATGTGGCTACCGATGCTGTAAAGAGAGCGCAGTTATCCCTCACCTTTGAAGGAAGGGCCTTGGACTAGTATATGGGATACGTAGGATAGTGTGCGGATACATCTATTCAAGAGATTAAGACAACTTTAAAAAGGCAGTTCCGAAAGCCTAAGTCCTACTCACAGCTAGTAACTGACCTAAAATACTTTAGACAAGGACCCAATGAGTCTGTATGGGAAGCTAATCAGTGCTTAAAGAAGGTTATCAGAGATGGAGAATTTCAGTATGACGATAGAAAACACAAGGAATGGTTTATTGCTATGCTTCTACCTCACCTGCATGGACCTATGGGTCAGCAAGTGATTGATATTCAAGAGAAAGCCTTGGAGATTGCTATGAAACTAGAGGCTGCCAAGAGAAGATTCCCAGTTTGGGGTGCAGCAGATCCAGGGACAGCTGGAGGAAATGCACCTTGAAATAAAAAATCTGTGAAAAGAATGAGGGAAAGAGGCTAGCCCAGACATATGGTGCATAATATGTAGGGTTTCCAGCCATACCAAGGATCAGTGTCCTCTTCTAACAGATTACATGCAGGCTGGGGGACCTAGCCCACTGCGCCCTAAGGAGGTTGCAGGGCCAAGTGGGCTGACGATATGGTGCGCTGATTGTCGTGTTGATGTGCTACATGATACTAACCATTGTCCCTGTCTTGGTGATTATGTTCTAGAATTGAAGTAGCAATGGTTTCAATTATTCTCCTTTGTGGGGCATGACGAGCATAACTATCGGATCTATGACTTGATGATAGATCGAGGAAACCTATACAGGGTACAAGCTGACCCTTCTTCACCAATATCTCCCTCAAGCAGAAGAGGCTCCCCAGCAAGGGGCATGGGAGGGGGAAGGGGTGGAGGCGCAGGTTGGGGAAGAGGACAATTGATCTATTACAACTGTGGAGAAATAGCGCACTTTGCGAGGGACTATCTGAACCCTGCATGACAATATTTCCATTACTGTCGACATTTGGGACATGTGATTAAAGACTGTCCAATCCTAATAGCAAAAATGTAGGAAAAACAATAGACACCTACGCAGAATGTGAAGAGGGTTAAGGCGAAACCACGGGATGAAGGACCAAGTGTTAATGTCATAACGCGTAGTGGCATGCCTACTAGAGGAGCTAAGGAGAAAGCTGTGACTGTTCCTTTTATCTGGAAAGCAACTATCAAGCAGGAAAGCTTGGACCTACAGAAGGAGAAGTAAACCTTCGCCGTAGCTCACAAAGACTTTACTAAGGATGAGGTGTATACTTCCAAGGCTCCAACAAACCTAAGAAGAGATGACGAAGTTAAACCATTTCTATAGGCATGTATGAAGCTGCTATGCAACCATAAGGTAGTGGAAAATATTCAAGCACTAATAGGTAGCTGCGCAGAAAGAACTAACCCTCCCACAAAAGTTAAGGATGTGCATAAACTTTACAAGCATAAGAAACACACTGGTCGGGAAATGCAGCTAACAATGCAGATTGGCAACTATGAAATGGATCAGGTTATTTTGGACCTAGGATCAGATGCGAACGTACCGCCCAAGCAAACTTGGAAGCAGATGGGAGAGCCTAAGATGGAATGTTCTACTATACAGTTGCGCATGGCCAACCAACTAAAAATCATGCCATTTGGGAGGTTGTCAAAGATTATGGTCGATATCGCAGGAGTTAAGGTACACGCCGACTTTGAGGTAATTTAGATTGTAGAAGATGCAGACCCATATCCTGTGCTCCTAGGACTGGATTGGGAAATATACATGGGAGGCATTATCAACCTAAAGAAAAGGATCATTGTGTTTGAGAATGAGGACACGATGATGATAGTCCCACTAGACCCTACGGAAGGAGAGCGGTATACAGAACTGGTGTGAAAAGAAGAGGATGTGGATCAAATATATAAATTAATTGCTCGGGAAGAGGATTGGATCAATGCTATGGCTGATGGTGTGCTTTTCTGGGAGAAGGATAGTGAATTCTTCTCTGACTTAGACGGGAGATAGAAAATTGGCAGAATTGGTTACATGATGTATCTGCACTGCGATGTCTTAGAATCACAAAGAACTTATAGTGTATCTCCTCATAGGTAAGAGAGCTACCCTAATTTGATGGTTCTAGAAGTATTAGGGAGTTTTTGCGAACATTTGAAGTTGAAGTCCCACGGGAGCAAAGGATATGGGCCATTAATCTAGCCATGCACGCAACCCATGTGAGGTGGTGGGACACGCATAAGGGGACATTCTAGGATTGGGAAGAGTGTTGTGAAATGATGGTCCTACAGTTTGAACCCCCGTTTCACCTGCACGTAAAGAATTTCCTTGGCCTAGGGGACCTTCTTGAGAAATTTTCCGCATGGATGGAGGAATGGTGCGAAAGAACTACGAAGGAATGGGTCCACCTGTTCATTCATCCCTTAGGGCCAATCCCCATCACATGGTATTTAGATGTATAATTACACCAGCGCATCCGCTACTGGGAAAACCTGAAGAATGAATTTGTAGGGACATTCGGTTTAGTAGGTGGAATGGAGGTTCTCGACGAAGCTCTGCAAGATATAGATGCCCTAGTGTTTGATGAATCATGCCCTTGTACATAACATGGGGAACCAACATGGGAGATGCAGATGCAGGATATTTTCAACTGTCGCAATATGTCAATGGAGGAATGTGATGAGGACCCGTAGACTATCTCTATCCCGGAGTCAGAGGGAGAGCGCACAATTGTTGGACCCCCACTGCAAACTTTCGATGTCACTAAGCCTCTAAAACTGCGAGAATTCAACATTGGGACGGAGGAGAAAACTAAGCTAGCTAAAATATGGGATTACTGGGGTGATGATATTGTTGGAAGAGTCGCAGAACTCCTCACCGAATACCAGGACCTATTTCCAATGAAATTCTTAGAACTCAAAGGGATTATAGGGGACCTAGGGGTCATGTGCATCACTTTAAAACTATATGCATGCCTTGTGAAGCTGCACCCTTATCGATTGAACCCCAAGTATAAGCAGAAAGTTAGGGAAGAACTTGAGAAAATGATAGCTATAGGTATCATCAAACTAGTTGAACAATCAGATTGGGTAAGTCCTATGGTAGTTCGGGAGAAAAATACTAAGGAAGAGATACGGATCTGTATTGACCCGCACAAATTGAATGATGCTTGCATATATGATCCCTTTCGTACTCCATTCTCAGATGACATATTTGATAGTGTGGGGGGGTAGGAAGCGTACTCGTTCACGGATGAATTCTCGGGTTACCATCATATCAGGATCACACCTGAAGATCGCAACAAAACTACATTCACTACTGAATGGGGATCTTTCCAGTACACTGTCATGCCGTTTGGGCTCAAGAATGCCCCTGCCATATTTTCGCGGGTGGTGGTCGTCGTATTCAAGGAGTTCATCCACAAGTTTTTGGAGGTATATTTTGATGACTGAACCATCTTCGGGTTGGTAAAGAAGCACTTCTGAAACTTGTTCATGATGTTGGATGCCTGTAGAAAGCACCAGATTTCCTTGAATATCAAGAAGTGCATATTTTGCGTACCCTTTGGGATCCTGCTAGGTCACATAGTCTGTCGACAAGGATTGATGGTTGACCCTGCCAAGATAGCAGTAATCATCAACCTAGTGGTACCTACAACTGAGAAACAGTTGTGCTCTATCCTCAGACATGCAGGCTACTATAGGAAGTTCATTCAACAGTATGTGTTGATCACAGTACCTATGGAAAAGTTGCTAAAGAAGGACATTTCATTCTTTTGGGATGAGGAGTGTCAGAATATCTTTGAACTACTCAAGGAGAAGATGGTCTGTGCGCCTATCCTCATATTTCCTGACTGGTTGAAGGTTTTCCATGTTCACGTAGATGCGTCAAGGATCACCCTGGGAGCTTTCCTTTTGTAGCCTAGAGACGGAGACATTGACCATCCAGTTGCATTTTCCAGTAGGAAACTTTCATGTGCGAAGCGCAAATACTCCACTACTGAGCGTGAGGGGTTGGCCATGGTATATGCCCTACAAAAATACTAGCATTATCTATTAGCGAGGCACTTCAAGATGTTTACATATCACTCGGCTTTGAAGTACCTAGTGAATAAGAATGTGTTGGGGGGCAATACTTGCCGATGGCTACTGCTATTTCAAGAGTATGACTTTGAGATTATCATGAATCCAGGGAAGCTGAATGTCAGGCCAAATCACTTATCCCAAATTGAAAGTGGTGAAGAGCCAACCAACCTAGAAGAAGGACGGTCTGATGCATAGTTGTTCTCTATTAAGGTAGTTGATGCGCACTTCACCGACATCATTCAGTTCCTGACTATGGGAATGGAACCTGCAGAGTATTCGGTACAACATAAGAAAGAGTTGGTAACCCGCACAACCAATTTTACCATCATTGTGGGCCATTTGTATAAGTTGGGAGCTGACGAGGTGCTGCAAAGATATTTTTTGGAGCATGAAAGGAACGCCATCTTAGCAGAAGCCCATGGGGGTATAGCTGGAGGTCACTACAAAGGAAAAGCAATGGTGTAGAAGATCTTGAGATTTGGGCTATGGTGGACCACACTGCATAGCGACTCTCACAAATATTTCAAAGCCTTCAATACATGCCAAAGGACAAGAAGGTTGTCGCGCAGAGATGAAGTGCCCCTGAAACCGAAAATGGCCCTGCAAGCATTTGACAAATGGGCCATCGACTTCGTTGGGCCCATCAACCTACCAGGAAAGAAGATAGGTGCATGCTACATCATCACTGTGACTGATTATGTAACTAGATTGGCCGAGGCACAATCTTTGAAGGATTGCACTACAGATACCACTGCGCACTTCATTTTTGAACATATTCTAACCAAGTTTAGCTGCCCAAAGATCTTAATGAGAAATAGAGGTACACATTTTGTTAATGAAACAATACAAGCCTTGAATGAAGAATTTCATATCCACCATGCGAAAAACACCCCATATCATCCACAGGAAAATGGAGCTGTAGAAGCTTTTAATAAAATCTTGGAGCAAGCACTGACCAAGGGTTGTGACGTCGATTGTAGCGATTGAGACATGCGCATCCCGTTAGTCCTTTGGGCCTATCGAACCACCTTCAAGTGGATGTCTGGGAATACACAGTTTTAGATGGTTTATGGCAAGAAGGCCACTATGCCCATGGACAATATTCTTCCTATCCTGTGCATTGCAGCCTTTACTAGCATGGCGGAGCCTGATATCATGGAGGAGTGGTTAGCATAGCTTGTGGCCTTGGAGGAAGATCATTCCATTGCTAACTTCCATCAGCAAGCTGTTGTGTAGATTAATCCGTCTTGCGGACAAGACCGATCTCTCTAGTACAAAAGGTAACTAGCAACAAACAGCCAATTATACTAATCTCTCTCTAAGCATATGCAATTTATAAAAACACTTTACGGGTGCAAGGCCTACCTTATATCCAACGCTTTGCTTGCTTACTTGATTTTGTTGAAGTCCTTGCCGTGCACTGAAAGAACGTCCTTCGTATATCTGCAATCACAAACAAGGAAAAAGATTAAGCAGCACCTGTATAGACATTATCATAAATCATACTTATCATAATGATCAAGGAATTTATGAAATAAACCACAAATTGACGGTTTAATGAGAGAAATGAGTATATTTGTATTAACTTTAAAGATAGAAAACCTTTACAACCTGTGCCTTGATGTTGTGCAGGTCCTCCCGGGGTCCGAAGCTGGAATCTCCTTTACTCTGACAAGCATTGCACTCTTTGAACTAAGACAAATGAGGATAAGTGATTTAACCTCACAGAAAGTCTTAAGTTACTCAAGTCTAAAACTCAACAACATTTAACTTCAAATCTCATAAGCTTGAACTCCCTTTGAGGCTACCCAAGGCCTCTTTTTATAGTGAAAGAGAGGAGGTTTCTAGTTCCAAATATGAAGGGATAGAATCCTCCTTCAAAGGGATAAGCTCCTTACATCAAGGGGTTAGCTCCATTAAGAGAGGGATGCATGAACCAACTTCAAAGCGTATCCATTCCGAAAATTCCCATCTAGAATCTTCTAGAATTCACCTGGAATTCACTTTTATCTTCATTTTCTCGCCTTTTTATGTTTTACAGAGGTCCGCACCCATTACACAAAGAACGTGCGGTATGGTTCCGCATGCAGGCTGAGATTTAGGTGCGGGACCGCAGGGAATGCATAGAGAAAGTGCGATACCAATTCTTTAGGGGATTTTAAGAATTTTCTTCTGATTTTGAAGCTTGATATGAGGAGCTGGTATATTAGACTTGCAAAAGGAGGAAGTATGAGTAATAAAGAGCTTATACGGTCAGCAGAATGTCAAGGTGACAGTTTTCAGTGTAACAAAATGCCCCCTAAAGTGCAAAGTCTGTAATAGATGAAGCTATAGTCTGTCATATATGAAGAGTGCAGTACTTTATCATTTCAAAGATCATCCTGTGGACACCCCAGTCGGTACCTGTAAAAACATTCAATGAAAAATATATACATGTATATGTCATCACTGAGGTAGGCATTCCCATACTCAGATAAAAAACTAACTATAAACTAACTGAAATCGTTCTGATACAGGAATGATTTTGAATACATCATAGTACAAATATATGTAGACACAGTATGGGCGCAGCCATCTGTTTATCAAAAGTCTACTGTATAGATGACAACAAAATTCCTCGCAGCCTGGATGGTGGAAACTAGATCCAGGGTCTTGATTTCCGTATCTCGAACCAGTACGATTCTATCCATGTGAATGAATGTATTGAAGTCGAACATGGTAGAAACCACTTGATTACCAGTCAATGATGTGAACTGTTAACAAGTGTGAGAGAAACCACCGGTAATGTCAATGGCTCTCAAAGTACTCAGTACAATCCATGAAATGTGAATGAATGAGCTGAAGTCGAACATGTCACGGAGTCATTCGATCGAAGGTCATTAATGTAACCTGTCGTCGAAAGCGAGAAACCTGCCATTGAGGCATGCAGATTTCAAGGTACTGACGATTTCTGGATCAACTTCCTAGATAATGTGCTGATGTCGATAGAAAGCGATCTGCCGTAGGCAAGCCCACAACACGAAATCATAGATCAAGTTTTGAAAATATGTTGGCAAGGACTGACTCAGGGATGGTCAATGATGGATGACAGATATTTTGCAGATGAATGGTTTTGTTTGAACTGTTCTCTTGGACACATAACGACACTGCAGATGGCTTGGTGACAATTGACTCAAAGCTAATACCTAGAAACCGGCTGAAAATTTTCAATGTGGTTTGATTAACTGTTAAGCAAAGGATTTCCCAACCCAGGTGAATATAAGTGTCGTGTCCAAGAGTGGTCGACTGAGTTTTCGGACAATTTTAAAATACAACAAACATGCTCATTTTTCTCTCTTTTCCCCCACCATTTCTGGCAAGTACCTCTTTATTTTTGACAAGCTTGAGGAGGATAACATTTGCTTGGTTATAAGCTCACCTTCGGGTGAGTCCAACTTAGTTTAAAATTCGAACCCTAAGAAGGAGTGGTTCGTTCCTGTTGAAAATTAAACAGGTCCTTTACTGTTAAGTTTTAACGAGTCCAGTATAGGAGAAACTCGGTGTTTTTCAGTTTTAGGGAGTCAGAAGAAAAACTTAAGAAAACTCCATGAGTGTTCTTTTTCGTAAATTTAGTCTCTCGAGCCCGAAAAAGGATAAAATAATGCGGGAGAGAACTCTATTGACCGTATTTAGTCAACGTATACCTTTTTCGTAAATAGTCCATTTCGGTCCGTAAAAGGGGTAAACTTATACTGAAGGGACGACTGTTCATTTACTTTAACGAGTTTGAATAGTCAAGTACTCGGCAATCTTTTCATATTTAGAGAGTCTGAAAAGGGCTTAAAGAGGACTCCAAGGTTTCGCTTTTTCGTAAAATTTTTGAAAGAGTCAGAAAAAGTGATAAAAGTATGCTCTTTGTTGAAAAATGATTATTTCACCTGAAAAATCCTGTTTCTGCACAAAAACTCAAAACATTACACATACCTGTTTAAGATAAATAAAAATGCTTTCAAAAATATCCCTTTTAAAGTGAAAAATAAATAAATTTACAATTCATTCATTCGAAAAAACTTATAAAAAGGACTTTTTCTATTTCATTTTTAACGTTCAGTTGCAGAGTGAAAAGTAAAAAGCTTTTGGATAAAAAGTTCCCGTGAAGATTCTGGAAAATTCAACCATTGGAATCGAAAATCGTCAGCCCCAGGTAATCCACAACCTCCTTATCTTGCTTTTCATCCGTTTAAAATTCGTTTTTAGGCTTTAGTTTGATTTTTTAGGGCAAAAATAGGTCAAAAAATGCGCCCGCGGGGTCCGCAGGCGGGACACAGGTTACCTGCGGACCCCGATTTTTTCTGAACGGGAAAAAATCGAGGGTGCCGCACCCGGAACACACCTCGCGTGCGGAGCTACGCTCTGTTTACAAAGAGCGGGTGCAGTACCCGCACGGTTAAAATTCAAGCACAATTTTCTCAAATTTCTGCCAAAATTTTTCAAATGAAGTCATTCTAATATGCCTTATTTTATGTTGCAGGATTAACAAGATGCTTATTTGGCGAGAAAGGGAACATGAGGAAGTGGATGAAGCTGTAATACTCCATTTGCCCACACAAAGGGCATTAAAAGCATGCTGCTTATACAAATTCTGGGCCATCTCTGGCATGAGGGCACAAGTGGAACTCTTAACATGGTTGGTAGACAGATGGCATGTGGAGGACCGGTGTTTCTTCATTGGTGGCCACCGGCTCGAAATTGAGCTGGAGGATATATACTTTTTGACTGGTTTGTCCAAGAGGGGCGAACATGTATCTTTGTTTGGGACTAGGCCAGGTGGCCAGACTGTCGCTAGTCTTCAACTCGAATTTTGCAATGATCAGGCAAATCCTCAGGACAAACGGATTGACATAAAACATATCATCCGTCCTGAACTGAAAGTTATAGCATTCACTGTTACCAAACTGTGTGGGAGCGCCGCGCTTCATGTAGCTACTGGTTCCCAAATGCGCATTGCTGTGGACTGTTTTCGCGGCACCATCTTCAACTGGTGCGAAGCTGTGTTGGCAAATATAAAAGGCCAACTTACCAGAGAAAAAACCGGGAAACTAAAAAACTTTGGATATGGTTCCATTGTCGTTTCTTTTGCTTTGGAGAGGGTCCCTCAGTTAGCTCCACAGAGTATTTCAGTTGATGCCGGTCGACTTAGAGAACCAAGAATGGTTCGCTGGTCCGTGCTGATGGCTCGTCATGCTATCGAGGGCGCTGAGATTGTACGATTCCCTGCTTCATATTTTCATTGGCTGGATCGCCAAATTTTTACGATAGAGGATTTTCCATATGCAGGGATAGATTTCCGCGGAGATAGAGAGATGTCTCTCCCTGCAGGGGAACAGTGGGACGATTCAGGTAAAACATTTTCAACGTTTGCTAAGTTCTAAATTTTTTTAATTTTTTATCGTCTTAGAAAACTAATAACCAAAAGTTTTTCAAATACAGATGTGGGTCCACAACGTCCAGCTCATCTCCAACCTTTCGAGAGGAGGCAACCAGTTGCGCCCGCACCAGCCCCAGCAGGCCAATCAGTAGAAATTTTGACTGATTTGGAACATCATCTAGAGCACTTGACTCTAGATATACCAGAGACGAGTATAGATGATATTCCCCCCAGGCTTCAAAGATATGTGATTGGAGTCCCAGGACCTTTCAGGAGGTTCCTATGCAGGGTGGCTCGAGCAGTTGTTTCCTATCGAGATCATCATCAGTGATGAGATGATCATGTAGACTCATTTTTGTACTTTTGTGTTACCATTTTTGCCGATCATAAGGTGTTTCTAACCTATGATCGAAGACGATGTATATTTTTTGAACACACTCCTACGATATATATCACTATTTCTGACGGCTATCTGCGTACATAAATGAATGTTTTTTGTTTTACTGCTTTTAATTATTGCAAATGTCTATTTATCATACTAGAAGCAATTGAATCTGCTAATGTATTTAAACGTCTTGGAATATGCTGATATTCAATGTAATCAAACTCACGTTCCAAGAGACGAACTCTCAAAAATAACCGTAATAACACCGGATTTGTAATGGTATAAACCCTGTTAAGTTGTAATACAACAAGTTCAGAATCCAACCTTACAATCAAACTCCGAATTCCAAATGATATGGACTCAGATAATAACTCAATCACTGCACTATACTCGGCAATGTTATTTGTTGTTTGACCAAGGCTTACCCCATGCATGGAAACTAACTCGTCAGAGGGTGAATAGATAACCCAGGCTGCGGAAGAAATGTTCCGTGTACTACGACAAGCACCATCAGCAAAACCAATGTAGGTTTGAAGAGACGTCGACATCTGCAATATCAAGAGTAAAACTCAGATAAGAAGTCATAGTGAAAAACACACTTCTAAACTAGGCACACTTTTTAATCTAAAACACACCAACAGTAAAGAAATCTAAAACTAACAAAAAATCTCCACACCTTGTTTAAGCGTAATATCTCTTTAGATAAAGCCCATTTCTGGGTTTATCTAAAGGAACACCATCAAAATCCACTAACTCATAGGCCCCTTTTGCTAACTTTCGTTTCAAAATGTAAGGACCATGCCACATAGGCACGAATTTTCCAGCTCCTAGCTTGTCGTTAGCTTGATCATAAAGTAAAACTAGGTCTCCTTCTGAAAAATTTCGAGGAGTCACATTTCTATCATACTGAGCTTTTATCCTTTTAACATGAGCCTCGTTTGCTATTGCAGCACTTCGCCGATTCTCATCTAATTGGGCCAAGTACAATAAATGTTTTTCCTCTTCAGACGTAGCTGGAAGTAATTCTATGGCTAATTTTAATGACGGTATTTCGCATTCAATTGGTAGCATAGCTTTTAAACCGTAAACTAGTTGAAAAGGAGTGAAACCTGTTGATGTTTTGACTGAGGTTCGATATGCCCAAAGCGCTGAAAATAACATGGAATGCCAATTCGTCTTGTGAATACCAATGATTCGTTTAATCATGGTGACTAAAACTTTATTAATAGCTTCAACCAGACCATTTGCTTGTGGATAGTACGGGGTGGAATTATCGTGGCGTAGGCCAAGTTGTTCTGTTAGTTCAGTCATCATGATGTTCCGAAAATGACTTCCATGATCTGTAATAATAGCTTGAGGAACACCAAACCTAGCAATTATGTGATTGAACACGAATGTTGCAGCAGTCTTGCCGTCAGCTGAATATGTAGGCATCGCCTCGGCCCATTTCGTAAAATAATCTACGGCGAGAATAATATAGGCATGCCCCCCGGCCGAGTGAGGGTTACATGTGATAAAATCGATACCCCATTTTGCAAATGGACCAACAGCAATTATAGGGTGAAGAGGAGCGGGTGGCGCGCGCATTTTTCTATCAAAAATCTGACAGTTGTGGCATTTCCGAACCGCATAAATGCAATCTTTAAATAATGTTGGCCAGAAATAACCTGCACGCAATATCTTTTGGGCAGTGGCATACCCAGACATATGACCGCCACATGCTCTAGAATGACAGTCATTGAGTACCTTTTCAGCTTCTTCATGAGTTAAACAACGTCGGAAAACAGAATCCGCTCCTCGTCGATAAAGAGTATCACCAATGATGTTATATTGTTGGGATTGGAAACGTATTTTCCGTCGTTGAGTTCGTGAAATTTCAGGCCGAAAAGATTGGGTTTGGAGATATACAATAATATCCCCATACCATGGATCAAGCGTACTGATAAGAAACACAGATTCGTCCACAATGGACTCTTCTGCCACTGTTTCAATATCAGTAGAGGGAAAATCACACATTAGTTCCGCAAAAACCAAAGATTTCTTTGCCTTGGATTTTTCAAACTCCAAGTCAAATTCTTGTAGGATAACTATCCATTTAGAATATTTGCCCCCTAGCAATTGTCTGGTCAAAATATACATCATAGGGTTGCAATCAGAAATTACTGTGGTTTTACGTAACAATATGTAATGTCGAAAACGTTGGACAACTTGAACAGCTGCCAAGGCCAATTTCTCCACATGTGTATATTTGATTTCAGTCGGATTCAAATTTCGACTAAGATAATAAATCACATGTTCGTTGTGAGATTCATCCTCCTGAACTAGCACCATCCCAATAGTGGAATGGGAAGCAGCGAGATATAGAAAGTAATCCTGGTTGTAGTTGGGAGGATGCAATAACGGTGCATGGGTCAACGCGTGTTTAAGTGCATCAAAAGATCGATCAGCGACCTCGTCCCAAAAGAACGGAATGTCCTGTTTCAAAAACCGGGTAAAACCCTTTGCAAGCTCGGCATAGTTCTGAATAAATCTACGTAAAAAGTTTGCTTTCCCCTGCAAACTCTGGAGTTGGCGCAATGTCGAAGGAGGAGGCAATTTAATAATAGCTTCGACCTTCGAAGGATCAACACGAATGCCTGATTTTGAGACAACAAATCCCAGTAAACGACCCGATTCTACGCAGAAAACACATTTATGCGGATTTAACCTTATCCGATAATGCCGACATCTCATAAAAATTGCTCTTAAATGAGTGGGATGATCGGCCCTACGTGATGAATGAGCAGGTAAATCATCAAGATATGGTTGAACAATGTGCTTAATGTCATGAAACGCATAAGACATGGCCCGTTGAAAAGTTGCTCCAGCGTTCTTAAGTCCAAAAGGTAGTTTACAATAGGCAAATGTTCCCCATGGACAAATGAAAGTTGTTTTAGGTTGATTTGCAGGGAGTATGTTTATTTGATTGTAGCCGGAAAAAACATCCATAAAGGAGAATAGTTCACTTCCAGCACAATCGTCGATTATCTGATCGATATAGGGAGTTGGATAATTGTCCTTTGGACACGCTCGATTAATATCCCTATAATCGATACATACTCGTATTGTTCCTTGTTTTTTAGTCATAGGAACAATATTCGATACCCAATCCGTTAAAGGAATTGGATAAATGAATCCTGCTCGAAGTAATTTTTCAACTTCAGATTTTATAGCAGCAGCTTTTCTAGGATGTATTTGACGTAATCGTTGACGAACAGGTTTAGCATCCGGGTAAGTCTTAATTTCATGTACTACGATCGATGGATCAATTCCTAGCATTTCTTCGTAAGACCAGGCAAACACGTCACGGAATTCTTGAAATAGGGCTTTATAAGTCTGAATTTCTTCGTCTGAACAACAAGCACCTATATGAATGTTTTCAATTATTCCTGGTTTTACTGAAATGTCAATTGGAACCGTTCTAGATATATTTTCTAAATTTAACTCAGAATCAGGATTTTTCAATGGATTATGAGGTTCCTTGGCATATTCAGCAGTAAAGATTGAAGCGAAATTATTTTCAAAATGATCTAATTCAAGTAAGAATGAAGACCTATGATGGAGATCTTCCCATGGTAAATCATCAACAGAAAAAAACTCACGAATTTGCTCATCTGTATGAACAATTTCAGGAAATGTCGTTGCGTCTGAACTAGAAATAGAAAGTGATTCCTCTTGGATCCCATTCATTGGATCAATTTTGGTTGAAAAGGTGTTGGAAAAAGACTGTACAGTCTGGTACGCAATTTCAAATGGACTCAAAGGCATCACGCCATCAAATGAGTCCATTTCGGATTCCGAAGGTAGTATCCAAGGATCATCAGTCAAAACTGTGTCTGACGAAATCATATGAATAGTTGCTGTAGAAGACGATACGTTAGGAGGAGGAAAGGAAAAAGTTCCTAGTAAACCAGAATCTTTAATCAAACCTACTCCAACATCCTTATAAGAGATAGTCGTTTTACCAACATGTTGGATTGTTTCTGTAGAGGCTGGGTCTGACGAAAAATAAGTTAACTGATCTATTGTCACGATCCTTCCTTGATATGGAAATTTTATAAGTCGAAAGACCGAAGAGACAACAGCAGTCATAGCATAAGACCAACTACGACCCAGTAGAAGGTTGTAATCTAGAGGGGCATCAGCCACCTCCACATCTAGATTAACAATTTTCCCTTCAACCCCTATGGGTAAATCCTGCAAAATACCATAAGGTTGAAAACCTCGACCATCAAAAGCTTTTAGAATCGTCGGAGATTGGTTAAGTGTAGTAGAACCAAGAGATTTCCAACACTGAAGCGACATAATACACGTTGAAGCTCCCTCATCAATCACAGTCCGAAAAATAGGTCTGTTTTTGACTAACACTGGAATCTGGAAAGCCAGTTGGTGAGGAAGACGTGGTGTACTAGTTTCTAAATCGAAGATTATAAGGTTAGAATCCTGAACATCAACAGCTCCTATGGCAGACAATAACAATTTACGCTGTGCTGGACATGATTGCAGCACTTCCAAAGCCGACATTGCTGAAGGAGAAACAGCTAAATCTTCAACAATGTTGTAATTCTGAGCAGCTCTCGCATGTGGATTGAAAGGTGATTTACGAAGAACACCTTTAGCAGGCGGTTTGATTATCAAGTCTGGATTTTGTTTCTCGATCTGTAGCGGACCGGAAACAGGAGGAGTTGTATTTGATGCGTTGGCATTGGAAGACTCTCCTTCTTTGCCATCAACGGGATTCTTAGAACCGTAATCTTGCGATCGAGTCGCAACCCTTATATGAGACATCATCATAATAGGCTCTTCTAAAGTGGTCGAGGAAGAACCAATCATCTTACTATCTTGAACTGGAAAAGGATCCTTCAAGACAGCCGGTTGTTGCGATCCTTTAATGAGTTTCGTAACCTCTTCTCGATATGGGCATTCTTTTGTGAAGTGATCTTGTTCACAAATGAAGCAAGGATAACGAGGTTTACGTTTCTCATCATTGGATTCTTCTCTATTTGTTTTCTCTTTCGAATTTTTCTTTTTTTTATTCCTCCCTTTCTTTTTACCACCGGTTTTTGATTTTGCCGTAGATGTTTCAACGACATGAATATCGGCAGAAACTTCTTGAGAGGATTCTCCCTTCGGGGAATCAGGTAAAGTTATGATTGGAGAAGAATTCTTTGAAGATTTCTTCTTACTTTTGGAACTAACTGTACCAATCATACCGTCAGCGGCATGAGACCCTGAAGGAGGAGCAGTAATTTGACCTTGTTTGGGTAAATCAGGAATTTTTTCATGTAAAGTACCTGACTGCGTATAAACGAGGTCTAGGTACTGAGCCTGAGCAATTACTTGCTCTTCAGTAACAACACCAGCCTTAGCTACATCTTCAGTGATCTTAGGCAGTAATGATTTTACAAACCACTCTGCCAAAATTTGATCCGGAATATAAACCTTCACCAATCGCCGTCTACGTCGCCACTCATGAATATGATCAGAAATATACGTGGACGTAGATTGTTTTAGTGAAGTTAATAATTATGTTCCATTGTCGTATCTGACAGGCAACTGGAAATGAGTTAAGAAAGACGTTGCTAACTGACTGAAATTATGAAACGAGCCTCGTGGAAACTCAATGTACCATTTGGCTGCAAGACCTATGAGTGTCCTTTGGAAAAGACGTAAGCGAATCGAATCATCAACAATAGAATTAGATGCACACCAAAGGTGATAATTCATCACATGATTTGATGGATCCTCTCCTGACTTACCTTCAAATTTTGGTATGTCACTGGGCAACTTATGAGGCATTGACGGCCAGTTCTGATAATAGAAAATAGGATCATTAGTAAGGCGCGTCAAATCTGGTAAATCCAAAGTTGCAATGAACGGTAACTGATGGTTAGGGTCACGAAAACCTTGAGAAGCCAAAGCAGATCCAGGAGGCGGATACCTAGGATAACTAGGAATTGGATTAGCATTGGGTATTGTATAACCTCCCGGATAACTAGGATGAATCGGACCATACTGAGGTTGTTGATAAGTATAACCAGGGTATGGCTGATAGCTCGGATTCTGAACATAGGGACCGTATTGCGGCTGTCCTTGGTATGGTTGATAAGTAAACTGAGGTTGACTCGTAACAACTGTACTTGTACCGGATTGTCTGCGAGGAGCATACGGCCACAGCGAGTACGAGTTGTGGTACGGCGAGGGTACGAACTTGGGGGATTTGCCGGGATACGGGGGATGGCCGAACTCGGGACTACGGTTCTCAATAGGTGTAACGGGGTTGAACGAACGTTGCAGCGATTCAGGGACGGTTGGGCGGTCGAGGTGTAGCGCTGGCGGCCCTGTTTGAAGCTGAACTAGGTGCGGGGTTTGAATAAGTGAGCTGACAAGGCTGTTTGAATTGAACAAAGGCGCCATTGGTCGCTTCGGAGTTGGTAAGGTACTTCATTGGCGCAAAAAGTGGTGATATTGGGACGGATCCCACACCATCATTCCGGGGTACTGTCCCGTAGAAGGTTGAACGTAAGGACCAAAACTTGGTTGAACGTAGGGTTGATAATAAGGTAAAGTTCCGGTTCCTTGAATAGATGGTTGACCAGAAGGCTGCTGGTATCCTTGTATTGGGTACTGCCCTTGAGGTTGATAACCTTGAGGCACGTACTGAAGCTGGGGTTGTTGAGGACCCTGAGGAGCATATTTAGTTTGGGGTTGACCTTGAGGAATGTACTGTCCTTGGGGTTGGTAACCTTGAGGTATGTACTGTCCTTGGGGCTGCCCCCCAAAATAATATTGATCCACAGTTTGTCCTGGGAAAAAGCTACCTTGAGGTTGAGCCCCGGGTGGTAACTGACTACCTTGGGGTTGCCCCCCAGGCGGTAATTGTCCACCCTGAGGTTGCCCCCCAAGTGGTAACTGAATTCCCTGAGGTTGACCCCCAGAAAGAAACTGACTGCCTTGAGCTTGAGGATTAGGAATATTACCAGACATCATGAAAACTTGCTTTGCGTTCGACGTTTCAATTTTAAGTCCACTAAGACCAGATGATAACACATTTTCGATAGGTTGAGGAGTTGCTCCTGAGAAAGTACCAGACAAAGACTGATATCCCGCAGGAACAGAAGGACCACCATGTAAAAAAGATTCAGGCGTTTGCGAAAACATGGACGACTCTCCAGCCATAATAGATGACGGATAGTAACCTATGGGTGTAGGATGGAATGGAGCTCGAGGTGGATAAAAAGTAAGACCCGGATTCTCTAAAAAATCAGTTAAAGAAAGATACCAGGGATTAGTTCGAATAGGGCTGTAGAAAATGGATTCACGCTCCCTAAGATTTAACGATTGAGGGGAGTTGGGAAGAGATGTGTCTTCGTCTGGATTAGTAAGTTCTTCTATAGAAATTAGTCCAGAAGGAAGATTTTCAGTAATGATATTTCTAACCCTTGGTGAACCTAGATCGCTAGAAGTTGGTGAGATAAATCCTGAAGATGTTTCTAACACAGAAGATTCAGTTTCAGGCTCAGAGATTTCAGGTTCGTCAGATAATTCTCCTGTAGGAGAAATATTTTCAGTGACTTCAGAAACTGAAATCGGTTCTTGAATATATTCTGTTGAGGGAATTTGATGATCGGGATGTATCACAATAGCAGAGCTTTCAGCTTCTGTTGATCTAATTCTACGGCTACCGTGTGGTACCAGAGCCCGAAGCCCTTCTAAATGACCTGGTGTAAATTCAGGGGGTTTCCCTTGTATTCTCCGGGATTGTCTTGGCAATTCCGCCACGATGAAAAATTAACTAATCACACGCAAACAAAGAAAAAATTTCAATGAAAACACCTAAAGTCTCTAAGAAACAAACAATTGAATCATACGCTTAAAAAATCTAAGAGTTCAAACCACACACAAACAAGTAACTTTCCGTACTAAAATCACTAGTTGGTGATGAAATCCAACTTAGTAGAGTTTTAACACGGAAAGGGCGGTTGGAACAGTTACCCCGACAACCTGCTTAATGAAACAGACTGGCACAAGTTTCTTCACATAACCATCTCGAGTGAAGAGAACCCCCCAGAGAGTCCAAGTGAGTCTAGTCGATGTCTGTTCCAGGTACAGTGGGATCTTCCCTCGACCATCACCTTAGGAAAGAATCCTAAAGATTATGGCCTCTAAGGTTACCAACTGAAACACATATACCTGGGGGAACAGTCTACGATCCGACACACACGCAAGGGCAGAGTAACAAAGCTCAATCCCCTTGAAGGCTCCTTGAACAGAATCCAAGGTTTACCGACAAGTGACCCCTGGCTCCTCGACAATGGTCTATCCGAGGTTTACAGTTTTTAATACGTGTATATCTTCTATCGTTCCCAATGAGGAAGGATTGATTACCCCACTGGTTCAGATATGATCTCGTGCTTAACTCCTTTAAGAGGAGCTTCCCGGAGCATACATGCAACAACTGGAATTCTTCCTACCGCAAGATATATCTACTTGTTTGTTTTATCTACCTTGGAGAGTTAATTACTCCCTACTCCAAGATACTAGCCTAAGCTATGTTGGTGATGAGAGCCCTAAAAATAAAAAGATTACTAGATAAATTTTATTTAAGCGTTACTTTTAAGAGCTGTTTCTTAAGTCAAATGGGCGCGGAAATGAAACTTTGTATGATGTGAAGACTCGACCTCCAAAAAACACTAAAATGCACCTATGATGATATTCAATTCTTTTTTCTTTCAATGAATTTTCTATCTAAAGAAGAGTTAGAGAATGCAACTTTCAAATTTCTTCTTCGAACATGAAAACTAAGTGAAAGAAACTATTTTGTCTTTTCGTTAAACTATCAAAGCTCACAAGAAAAACTATTTTCTTTTCCAAACAAGAAGCTACAAAACAATTCTCTTTCGAAAGAAATCTACAAAAATTAAAACTATTCAAAACTATGAAGACTAATATTAAAAAACTAATCTAAATTGAGTAAAAGCTTTTTAGAGTTTTTTTTTTATGAATGTTTCTCTTAGTTATTCAGCAAACTAAGAATCTATCAATCAGATCAAAAACACTCAAAATATGTTTTCCAAAACACTCAAAGAATAAATGAAATTCAAAACTTTTCAAACAAGTTCTTTTCGAAGATTTGCAAAGAAATAAAAAAGGCTTAATTTCTCAAACTAGGATGTTTTCACAATGAGGTCGGATTCAATAGACAAAAAGAGATTTTATGTGATCTGAGATACTACAGATTGTCAAAAATTTGAATCACTACAAAGACCAAACAGGAAAAATAATCCAATCGGCAAAACTTCTAGAAAATCATTCAAAACACTGACACTGTTGGAGTTCATAAACAATGAATTCTTGATAGATACAATAACTAGTCTGGGCAGAAACCAAAGATCTAAAAAATTAACCAGAAAAAGAAACCTAGAGATTTTTCAAAATTTTTACAGGGTCCGCATGTAAGCAGTGTTAACAGGTGCGGTCCCGCACTGTATTCTATAAAGAACGTGTGAAACTGCCCGCACTGTAACATTTATGCAGAGTGCGGTCCTAGCAAAAATGATAGAAAAAACCAAAATACTTCTAAATTTTCAAAAACAGAAAAAATTTAAAGCACCCAGACAGATGTGAATCAATCAAAAATCAGAAAAATAAACCTTTTCTCAAGTCAAAAATCAAAGAGAACCAAGAACAAACAAAAGTTCTTCCCCAGCGGAGTCGCCATTTTGTTGTGTAGATTAATCCGTCTTGCGGACAAGACCGATCTCTCTAGTACAAAAGGTAACTAGCAACAAACAGCCAATTATACTAATCTCTCTCTAAGCATATACAATTTATAAAAAAAACTTTACGGGTGCAAGGCCTACCTTATATCCAACGCTTTGCTTGCTTACTTGATTTTGTTGAAGTCCTTCCCGTGCACTGAAAGAACGTCCTTCGTATATCTGCAATCACAAACAAGGAAAAAGATTAAGCAGCACCTGTATAGACATTATCATAAATCATGCTTATCATAATGATCAAGGAATTTACGAAATAAACCACAAATTGACAGTTTAATGAGAGAAATGAGTATATTTGTATTAACTTTAAAGATAGAAAACCTTTACAACTTGTGCCTTGATGTTGTGCAGGTCCTCCCGAGGTCCGAAGCAGGAATCTCCTTTACTCTGACAAGCATTGCACTCTTTGAACTAAGACAAATGAGGATGAGTGATTTAACCTCACAGAAAGTCTTAGTTACTCAAGTCTAAATCTCAACAACATTTAACTTCAAATCTCATAAGCTTGAACTCCCTTTGAGGCTACCCAAGGCCTCTTTTTATAGTAAAAGAGAGGAGGTTTCTAGTTCCAAATATGAAGGGATAGAATCCTCCTTCAAAGGGATAAGCTCCTTACATCAAGGGGTTAGCTCCATTAAGAGAGGGATGCATGAACCAGCTTCAAAGCGTATCCATACCGAAAATTCCCGTCTAGAATCTTCTAGAATTCACCTGGAATTCACTTTTTAATCTTCATTTTCTCGCCTTTTTATGTTTTACAGAGGTCCGCACCCATTACACAAAGAACGTGCGGTATGGTTCAGCATGCAGGCTGAGCTTTAGGTGCGGGACCGCAGGGAATGCATGGAGAAAGTGCGATACCAATTCTTTAGGGGATTTTAAGGATTTTCTTCTGATTTTGAAGCTTGATATGAGGAGCTGGTATATTAGACTTGCAAAAGGAGGAAGTATGAGTAATAAAGAGCTTATACGGTCAGCAGAATGTCAAGGTGACAGTTTTCAGTGTAACACAAGCTCAGAAGGCTCGTGATAAGGCATGGCATGATTGAAATATTTGGCAAAAGACATTTGCGGAGGGAGAATTGGTCCTCCTATACAATAGCCAATTTGCGAAACACCCAGGGAAGTTTCGTCAACACTGGTTAGGTCCCTATATGGTAAAGGAAATTACTAATGGAGGGGTAGTCTAGTTAGCCACCCTACATGGTGATATGGTACTAGGATATGTCAATGGCAGCTGACTCAAACCATACCGGATCAAATGACTATATGGCCGGAGTAGTTGTATGGGGCGAAATATGTGGAGGCAGGAGGACAAACATAAGCAAGACCAGGGTACGCTCAAGTATCAACCGTAGGTCTGGAAGCATGGAGAGGTGTGCTAGGATCGTAGGGGTGCGCTCAGAGCATAGGAGGTGCATTGGAAGCACAGGGGTAATCTAGAACTATGAAAACTAGCCATTAGAACAGTAAAACTGGGTAAAAAGGAAATTTTACCATTGAAAGGAGCGGGCGACTGGAAATTAATGAGGTGATTTCTGAAGATTTTTTACTGTTTACTTGATGGTAAGTTTCTGATAAGCCTCACCCAACCATTGGTTGATCTCCAATGCTACAAAATTAGAAGGATAGCTCAGAAGAGTGTTCTGTGTATCTTGAATAGTTTGTGCTTCGCGAAATTTCATGACTATTGCGCTTTGTTCATGTTTGAGTGTGCTTCCCCCTCTAATAGTAGCAACCCTGAGTTCATTTTTGCGCAAGAATGACTGCGAATAATCCCGTTGAATCTTCCTAGACCATGTCCTCGACAGAGAAAGAATCTGAGGAAGTATTAGAAGCCACCCCTGAAGTTGAGGAGGTTATGTCCACACCAAGCAAGGGAAACCAGAAGGAGGAAGCTTTTGAACAGCTCGAGGCTACTATGTAATCCTTGATCCCCGCTCAGTGCTTGGCACAAATGCGTACTAGCCACCAAATTAGAGATGACATTGAAGAGTTGCGCCACAAGAAGAAGGTTCTCAGCTACCACCTTAAGCCTTGGGTCGATGTAATGTTCCCAATTTTAGCCTCAAGGTAAAATGGAGCATTATAGTTGCATATTTTCATTTTGTTGAATAAAAATGGGTAAAGTGACCCATTCATGTAATAAACAGAAATAAAATCCCTTACAATGTGAAAAGGGATCATCATGGAGCTGGATTTCACACCCTCATGTGTGAAAGGGGTTAAAATGGAAATGGAAAAGGCCTAATTGACCAAGTCAAACTGCGTTGGCATGAGTTGGAGAGCACTAAGTGGGACATCATAGTTTTAGTGGAGGAATATTCCATGAGGGAGGAAAATTCTAGAGGAAGGAAGGTGAAGGCTCATTGAGTTTAAAAGAGGATCAAGGCAACCCATTGATATTATCTTGGATCATTTGATTATTTGTCTATAGAGACAAATTTCTACCTATTACTGTTCAACAGAGCTGCAGTGCCCTCGGGCACGAGGGAGTCCTATTTAGGATTTCCTCTCCTTCTTGAGTAGCTCATGAAGGATTGCACTCAGCCGCCATATTCCGGCATTCAGGTCGTAGCATTAGCCTACTTCATCAGCGTAGTGTCTGTAGCAAATTATTGTGCATTGTTGTGGGATGTTGTTGGGAGGTTTCCTACAACACCATTTTGAGCTGATATTTTAGAGGAGAGAATTTCTATACTTCCGAGATATTAGTGAGAATGGTTCCAGAGCTTATTCCACCATCATTGGTAGGAGGCAAACCATTCCCATCAGTTACAGCGTAGACCCTCTCATAGACTGTGTTCTAGTTGGAGCATATTTGCAGTGAGGGTGTTGCAGACATTTAAGAGGTTGAGATCTTTGGTGTAGGGATCAGTCTTGCACTTCAGATTTCTAGAGGAGAAGGGCTCTTCATCAGCTTTATCCATTCAGCCTTCTCCATTCCATTCCATGTATTGTGTTGCTGCAGCTGCCCAACAACTCTGACATTTTTGCAGTTTTGCATATTTCAACCAATCCTTCTAGGATTGACTTGAGGTAGTGATTGGGAGCTTATATCTTCTCTCCCAATGATATATGAGCCATGTATATGCAAATCCATATTTGTTTCACTCAGTACAACAGTCTCCCTTCTATGAATATGTAGTCCCTATTCATGGGCATTCTGCTATGGAGCAACACTTGTATTTTGGCATGTATTTTCATGGAAGGCTTCTAGCCTTATTCCTCTAATATCCATTGTATCATTTTCTGCTATTATGTCATAATAAAATGGCTCAAGGGTTTCATACATTTTGGAATAATGTCTATTCACTGATATTTCCAGTTTATGTCTTTATATTGTTGTAGTTGCATTTTTGGGTTCGCTTGAAAGATTCCCAATCTTGTTGTATTCCCTCTTGGGAATATTGTCCCTTGAAAAAACTCTATAGACAGAGTCTGATAATGGGCCAGGAAGCCTCTGAAGCTCATCCTTATTTATGAAGGTGACAAATCCAGTAAATGCCCCTTCCGTTTATCTCTGGAATAGATTTTCTTGTCGATTGACAATGTTTCTGAAAAAGGAACATTACAATGGTATCAAAACATAATATTGGCTCAGCCTATGGATCTTTGCCAAGATTCCATATAATAATATGAGGAAGACTCCACTTTGTGGAGAAGAAGAAAACAAAAAATGAGATGAGCTATCCAAGCTTCTCCCTAAATCCATCTAGGGCTTTCATGGGAGCCACAAGCAAAAGAGAGGGGAGAGATTTGAAGAATATCCACAAGGGTTTGAAGCAGAAACAAAATCTAGGGTTTCTGATGAGGAATTTGAACATGCAGTCACATCCTTTGATGCACACCATAGTCACATGTGCAGCTTTGTCATGGAAGAGATGGGAAAAGAATGATAGGTGATCAAGAGGAAAACTCTTGGAGATTTTCAGAAGGAGTATGACTCTCAAACTTCGGCATTCAGAGATCATCTCACTTCATGGATTTTTCAAGTATAAGGTGAAGGGAAGCCATCAGCAAGATAGATTTGTTCTATCTACTTTTTTAAGTTCACCTACCTGTTCACCCAAAGCATAGGTAGAGGAATTGAAGACCATTTTGCAGTAGCACAAAGTTTCCAAAGGAGGTGCTATCAGATTTGCAGCACTACACTTTAGAGGTAAGACCTATGCATGGTGGATATTTTAGTCATGTTATTTAAAAGAATACAAATAATTCTTCGTATTTTAGATTCATTGAAGCAATGATGGAAGGATTTGGTGTGAGAAAATCTGAAACACATGCAAAACTAGATATTGCATTAAAAAGGAGGAAACATAAACTTAGATCCACTTTCGAATATTGTGGGAAGGCTGGCATCTTGCATCATACCTTGTTGGAGGCAAGGCTTGCACAAGAGAGCATGGAGGTCTCTTTTTCAAAAGGAGATCAAATTTTTTTTGGAGAGGTTGCCCCTACATGTTGATGAGGAGGAGGGAAACTGCGCTGGTATAGCTAGATTTGATCCAGTGTCTCATGCAGAGGAAAGAGGAGCTCTTGCTCCACATAGAGGGATTCTTGTGTCTCTGCAAGAAATTCCCCAGGATCTCCCATGTAGAGATCAAGGCACAACTCATGATACATCTGTGCCATTGGTAGTAGGGTGCAGAGATATGGAGATAGAAGGAGAATATAGGGAGGTTGATCAGCATCATGTGATGAGGAGCACACACCTTGTCTATTTTATGAGGTTGATGTACCTAATATGATGATTGGATTGCGCAGTGGAAGCATGGATGGTTTTCTCCATTCATACATTCAGTCATCTCTTGATGATGGTGTCTCACTGCATGGAGACATTGCACCAAGGAGACCACTAGATCAGCAGATGAGGTTGGATGCTCCATAATTGGGGGCCTCACACCTTGATTTTAGGAGGGTGGAAACCTTGGGAGAGTTCATCACAACGCAGAGAGTTTGGGATAGGCTCAAGGAGGAGGGAGACACTCTCTCATTTTGAGCATCACCCACTCTCATCAATCATACTGCACTGATATATTTTGCTGCGGGGATAGAAGATTTCATCTTCATGATGTAGGATGACTACTCCATATATTTAGTGAGAGAGATGATACTTCCTTTGAGGAAGGACTCTTTCATGCATTGGAGTATATGGAGGGCACTCATGCTTACATTGCCCAGGATTGGGAGATTCTTTGGAGGTGATAGTCTCTCATGGGAGGCTCATTTTCAGAGAACATCATTTCTATTTGAGCATGAGTAGCTGCATGATGGCATGGTAGCAACTTGGAGGATGAATTTGGCATGAGGAGATGTCAAGGTAGTAGACAGTAGCGTGATGGAGCACCATATTTCAGAACACTAGTGCTGTCTATGTGGAGGATTGATCTAGGATGGAGGAATCAGCTTTTGGTGATAATTCTCCAGGATCTTGATGCATGCATGATTCTTGGATGGCCTTGATGGATATGGCATATAATTAGTGGATGATATGATCATCTATCATCATGGAAAACTCTTCTTGGCTAGAGTTTCTAGTATCAATGAGAAATTATTTGCATGCAGCATTTGAGGACTTCCTAGCTAAGCACTTGGATGCATACTTGCTTTGCTAGAGGAGTTCACTTGGGAGGGAATCTCGTATGATCTACACCAGCATATTTTTAGATGCGGAGCCCAGATGATTTTGGAGAGGTTGGCACAACCATTCCCTTACTCATTGGAGGAGAGGGAGAGCATTCATGTTGAGCCATTTCAGCTCAAGGTCTCAAGTACATGGTAGAGAAGGTATCATTTCCCATTTTGTACCTATTTACTTCATATGAGAAGCCTATTGTCTCAAGGAGGATCATCCCTTCTTGCATTTGATATGATGTACTTGCAGCTACTTGTAGCCTTGATTGTGGCTAATTTTGTGATGGTTGTGGGGGAAGCCACATGCTTCTTGGTGTGCACCATTGGCACCAATTTGTATTTTGATGATTCTATCTTGTGAGGAGTTTGTCGCAGCAAACAAGTGGCTATTTCAACACTTGCTACTTTGATTTTGAGGCAGGTCAAGGAGGCACTGCGCAAGTTCCATGAGTGGGATTTAGAACCACTCTCCGGTTGTCATTTGACAACTTTTTTCTATTGCATATTGCTCCTTATGTATTTCTAATGTTGTATGTATATTGAGGAGCATTATTTGGAGATAATTGTATGAGCAGCCCATTGGAAGCATGATTCTCCCCATTGTACATGTTTTATCTTGCAGGAGATACCATGGGAAAACCATGATTGCCACATTGCTACTTGTACCTACTTGTGGGAGTGACCACTTGAAGAATTTGCAGAGGCATTTCATGGCTGACCTTCTTGATGGGGTAGCTTGGGCCACTCTTGGAGGCCATACTATTTCAGCCCAAGGATAGAGGCAGCCCCATGAACACTCAAATGGAGAGAGGACCCTCTTGAAGCACAAGCACATTCTCCATTCAGCCCGAACACATTGCAGAAACTAGGGGTTGAGATTTTCATTTGGATGATAGCATGGATGAGAGGAAAATAATTGGGAGTAGAATTATCCCATGCATATCATCACTCCTACCTTAAGGAGGCCACATCCCAGTAGGGAGGATTCCACTACACCTTCTATCTTTCCATGAGGAGCATCATTTTCTATTGCATACTTGGGAGAGAGCATTGGAGGGCAGATTTACTACAACATATTTGAGCAGTGGTGGGACAATGGATGAGGAGGCCACAAGAGAAAAAGGAGGAGGAATTTTGTTCTCTCTATGCAGTTTCTTGAGGACAAGCAACATGTGGGAGGGGAGGACTGTAATGTTCCCAATTTTAGCCTTAAGCTAAAATGGAACATTGTAGTTGCATATTTTCATTTTGTTGAATAAAAATGGGTCAAGTGACCCATTCATGTAATAAATAGAAATAAAATCCCTTACAATGTGAAAAGGGATCATCATGGAGCTGGATTTCACACCCTCATCTGTGAAAGGGGTTTAAATGCAAATGGACAAGGCCTAGTTGACCAAGTCAAACTGTGTTGGCATGAGTTGGAGAGCACTAAGTGGGATAGTGCAGTTTTAGTGGAGGAATATTCCATGAGGGAGGAAACTTCTAGAGGAAGGAAGGTGAAGGCTCATTGATTTTAAAAGAGGAGCAAGGCAGCCCATTGAGATGATATTGGATCATTTGATTATTTGTCGATAGAGACAAATTGCTGCCTCTTTTTGTTCAGTAGAGCTGCAGTGTCCTCGGGCACGAGGGAGTCCTGTTTAGGATTTCCTCTCCTTCTTGAGTAGCTCATGAAGGATTTCACTCATCCTCCATATTATGGCATTCAGGCCATAGCATCAGCCTACTTCATCAGCGCAGTGTCTATAGCAGATTATTGTGCATTGTTGTGGGATGTTGTTGGGAGGTTTCCTACAACACCATTTTGAGCTAATATTTCAGAGGAGGGAAGTTATCTACTTCCAAGAGATTAGTGAGAATGGTTCCAGATCTTATTCCACCATGATTGGTAGGAAGTCAACCATTTCCATCAGTTACAGCGCAGAACCTCTCATAGACTGCGTTCTAGTTGGAGCATATTTGCAGTGAGGGTGTTGCAGACATTTCAGAGGGTGAGATCTTTGGTGTAGGGATCAGCCTTGCACTTCATATTTCCAGAGGAGAAGGGCACTTCATAAAATTCAACCATTCATCCTTCTCCATTCCATTCCATGTATTGAGTTGTTGCAGCTACCCAGCAACTCTGACATTTTTTGCAGTTTTGCATATTTCAGCCAATCCTTCTAGGATTGACTTGAGGTAGTGATTGGGAGCTTATATCTTCTCTCCCAATGATATATGAGCCATGTATATGTATATCCATGTTTTTTTTCACTCAGTATAGTATTATCCCTTCTATGACTGCGTAGTCCCTATTCATGGGCATTCTGCTATGGAGCAGCACTTGTATTTTGGCATGTATTTTCATGGAAGTCTTCTAGCCTTATTCTTCTTATATCCATTGTATCATTTTTTGCTATTATTTTATAATAAAATGGCTCAAGGGTTTCATACATTTTGGCATAATTTATATTCACTTCTATTTCCATTTTATGTCTGTATATTGTTGTAGCTGCATTTTTGGGTTCTCTTGAAAGATTCCCAATCTTGTTGTAGTCTCTCTTAGGAATATTGTCCCATGACAACACTCTATAGACAAAGTTTGATAGTGGGCCAGGAAGCCTCTGGAGCTCATCCTTATTAATGAAGGTGACAAATCCAGTAAATTCCCCTTCAGTCTATCTCTGGAATAGATTTTCTTGTCGATTAACAATGCTTCTAAAAAAGGAACATTACAGTCAATGAAGCCCTCAAGCTCTCTCAGGACATCGATGTCGCAGTAAAGAAACTAAAGCATACTTTGGAGAGTGTCACTGCTACTATAGAAGGTCCACCTTCGTAGAGGTTGGTGGAGAGTTCTCAGAATGCTGCTGCGGAGAGTGAAGGAGTGTTGCCCCCACTGGTTGATGCGACTAGGTAGCCTCAGGTGAAGATGTAGACCCCATGAACGCAGTGACTCGGGACGAGTCACAAGATTGTGTTGGGGGCCTATTGGAACAGGGTTCCCTAACTTGTGTTTTTTCTATAATTTTTTAATTGTCGGTCCTGCGTAGGGGTTTTGGGGTCGATCAAAGCCCCTAATATTTTGTAATGGGTTAATGGGTAGCTCTAGGGTCCATAAACCATGGTTTGCAAACCATAGGATAGCGAAGGCTATGATATTATAAATAGATAGATAGTTGGGTCTGGTAATGAAGTAAGTCGATAGATTGATGCTACGTACAAATTGTTAAGATCTATTTGGGTTGTTTTGGGTAAGGACTCCTGCTGGCTGTGTGCGCAGAGATCCTCAGTCCTGCTATGTGGGGACCCTGCTAGGCTCTATGCATGAGCTGTGTTTGGGTTTTAAGTGAATGTTTGATATTAATGAATGGGAAGTATTGTTGAAGTATTTGTGTATTATCTGAATTGGTTGTGTTTACTGCTGAAGCACATATGTGATATTTATTTAAGCTAGGAATGTATCTGTGTTCTGGAGTTGGCATGATTATATATATGATCTGATATTGGCTGCAATTATAGTGCTCTGTGATGGTATTTGTTAATGCACACATGTATGCGAATGTATTGACTAGATATGATATCTTTTTTATGGATATATATTGATTACACTATTAAAATAGTTGCGAATAGACTCATTATGTGTGAACCTAGTAAGCTATAACACAGATCTACCTCGAATTTCCTACTCTCTCTTAGGGTGTAGAAACCTGGTTCCAACACCCTCCCATACCACTTCGGGTGAGACCTTGGCTTGCACAAGTAGGTAATTGCCAAAAATGGTCAATAATATAGGGATTTTTTGGAAAACCTTAACCTCTGAACCTGGGTCAGGACCCCTCAAGCCAACAATAAGGAAACTAGGCAACTGTGTATTAGTATTACTTCAATCTTAATTCAATTTGAAAACAGAGTTATCTATATTCATGAAATATCTTAGAAGAACAAGGCTGCACAATTGTGATTTAATGTTATGCTATTGATGAAAAACTAGAATGAAACATTAACTATTTAGAAAATAGATTTTCTAAAAACAGAGTAATGGAAAAAATCAAAACAACAAATCAAAAACCTCCTCCAATGTAGGGGCCCTCTACAACTAATTCGGTTAAAATGCTAGCTGGTTAAGGATGCACTTAAACAATAATTGGCAACACAAACTTTGTATTATGATAAAATGAAGTCTGAATACAGAGTATCAACAAAAATCTTAAACTTAACACTTAATTTCTAAATTGTATTCTTGGCCTTTTACAACTGATATTTAACGGAAAATAACATAACTGTTTGTGAGATAAACTTTCTATAGGTGGCTGATTCGAATTAGACTTGCAATATGAATGTTAGGCTCTTGATTTGATACGATGGAGAAAATCAAGAGTCCTACTGCTTTCGAATAATGTACTTTGACCACACCTTTGACCATGATCTTAGGATTTATTTTTAGTCGATCTGGACCGAATGAATAGGATAGAATCCATGTGGAGATGATTCTAGAAATGCCCTTATGGCCCAATTATTTGTTTGACATATGGAACCTGCCAGACCATGAGAGTAGCTATGGAATCCACAGATAGTTGCAGAATATCCTTAATTTTGTAGCTAAATTGAAAAAATCTATCCACATAGCAAGAAAATGAAAATATAATATGGTAATCATTTTAATGCATCCTTAAGACAAAACCTAGCATTTATCATTGATTAGGGTTTGTGATCTTATGAGAGAATGAGGGAAAGAGGTGAGAAAATCTATCAAAGAGAGGGTAATTCTAAGGTTCAACATACCCCCACTACAAAATAATTGCATGTTCTCATGAAATTTTCCAAAATTGTGAGTTCTTCTTCCCTACTGCATTTTCTCAGACACTTCTGCTAGAACATCCAATTTCCTTCTTTTGTTCTTTTTTGAAGTGACTGTCATCCTAGGCCTTCTCATAAGAAGCTTATACTTGAGGTTAATGACTACTCTGTGTAGTAACTTATTCTTTCTTTTCAATTTCCTATTTTTCTTATACCACAGTCCTAGATGTAGAATGTTATTGTCATGGATTACCTTGTCCAACTTGTTTTGATGCTTCAAGGCCTCATTCTCCTATTTTATATGTTTGTTCAATATCTCTAGTTCATAAATATCTTCCTTAATATAATCACTAGAGGATCTTGTGGATTGAAAGAAGGTTCTGGGTTCATTGATGCATTTTTTTTCTCCAGTGATTCTACATAATAATATATTTGTTGCTGAACTGGGTCTATGCCTGGAGACCTTTTGTTGGGGCTGCCTTCAAAATGATGAATAGGAGAATTTTTGAGGACTGTGTGTAGGAGAAATTTTAATAGGAGATGATATTGGGGTTTCCTCATATAAATTTATAAGCTTCATCCCTTTTGATAATGTTTTCTTCATAGACCCTCAGAGTCTAGAGCTCCTTCTTAATTTTGGACTTTCATTTTCCTCAATTGTAACCTTACTCCTTTTTCTTATCTTACCCCTTGTCTTGGTTTTATTTCTGATTTCTGTCAGTTCTTCAGTGATTAGCATTTCAACATTCTTCTATAATGGGGATTCAAGTTTGTTTTCAACATTTATATCAGTCTTCTTTCTTCTGATTCTTCTGACATTATCTTCCTTAGGTGACTTTGGTGGTTCTTGAAAATTATTTCTAATAAGGAAATCCTCCAAGTTATCTCCTATGATTTTTAAATGAAACTCAATCAGTATCTCTACCAACCCATGATGATGCATGGTGCTGTCTATGAACTGTATTTTATTTTTCACATTTGAGGCCATCCTTTTTAAACTATTTAGCAGAAATAAAGGAAGATTGATTTCACCATTTTCTAGGAAATTCATAAATAAATGGATATGGTAGACATACATGCAACCAAACCTTCGTTCACAAGTGATAATTTTTTGTAAAACGAGGAGCATGTTTCTCCATTTACTTTTAAGAGATGAACTGGGGATACATTTTCTAAAAACAGAGACATCCATACCTGGCTTTTTGAGTATTACTTTCCATGATTCACTGTGGAACTCCTTATTTTTGAACCATCTTTCACCATGTCTTGGAAGTTCTGTATCCTTGGCCATGAATGACTCAATCATTGCAAACTTGATATCCCCAATTTCTACTTCGGTTCCATAAAAATAGCGAGAAAAAGATTTTGTAATCTCCTTATGAAAACCATTGAATTTTTCTATGAATTTAAGCCATCCAGCTTTCTGCAACAATTCTTTGATCTATGGGTATCCTTCCATGTACATTTCTCCCACCGGTTCTAATCGGACAACTAGCCCCATCCTTCTACTATGCAGAGTTCTTCAACCTTCAAAATTACCCTTCTATTTTATGAAAATGAATTGGATGCGGATCTGATGGAAGGTTATGGAGAGTTTGTAGGAATAAATATATGGTAGGGGTCTTGGAGAGACGTAGACAAGTATGTCATGTCATAGATCATGACCGTTAGTCATCAACGGGGGAGTTAATTATGGACCGTTATGCAACTTAATACGGAGGATGTGGATGATATGTAGTATGATGGAGATTGCAATCAAATCAAATGATGAGTTGTGAAGGAAACATATGAATGTCCATATTATACATACTTCATGTTTTAACCTTGCTATCAAAAAATAAAATTTCACTTTACCTTTTAGAACTTAACCTTTTTGTTTGTTGTTTCCTTTGGTGTTGATCCTTAGGTACCCTTTTTAGCATGTTGGTATTCAAAACATAATCCTTCGATTCTTTGCAATCATCATGTGTCAGAATTGCTGAAGTGGTTGCAGAATAAAATTAGCTACATAATGGAATTAGCTGCAGAATACAGTCAGCTGCAGAATGTACTCTCTAAAAAGAATGAAGTATGGCTATGGAATATGAATGTGAAATGGAATGAAAGTGGAATGACTTGTGAAATGGAATGAAAGTGGAATGACTTGTGAAATAAAATGGAAGTGGAGTGAGATGGAATGAAATTGTAAAATGAAATGAAATTGTTGATTATGAACTGCAATGAATGTAGTTTTGTGTCACTAATTATCATAGAAAATAAAATGGAAAATATAGGATGTCAGAAATCTCTGATTTTCACCCTGTATTTTCTGTATAAGTATGTCAATCATTGATTTCTTTTCATACTTATACACTTTGTTATTTTTTTCTAATTTTTTTTTATGTATGTAGGAAAAATAAAAGCTAATTTAGTGAAGAAGAAGAATTCTTCTTCTCTAACTTCATATCAATATTATCTTGGAAAATCTTGACAAACTATTTTTTTGAAAGTGGTTTATGATATACTTTCAACCAATGAACATTCACAAGAAGAGGTACATTTTCTCCATCTATTGTCCTTATCTTCATTGCTCCATTATAAAATAATTTTTCAATCTCATATGGCCCAAGTCAATGAGTCTGAAACTTACCTTGAAAATATTTTAATTTTGAATCAAACAAAAGTGCCCAATCCCCTGCTTGAAACTTCTTCTCCTGGATATACTTATCATGCCATTTATCTCTTTGTTGCTGGACTATACTGGTTCTTTGAACTACATCTTATCTGATTTCATCTTGCTCATTGAGTTGCTCCAATCTATGTTTCTGTGCTTTTGATAAATCAAGTCCCAATTGGACTACCATCTTGAAGGTTCAGATATGAAAATCTATAGGGAACATGACTTGATTTCCATAAACAATTTCATAGGGGCTATGTCCTGTTGTATTCCTCCATTTAGTTCTATCGGGCCATAAGGCTTCAGGAAGCCTTTCTGCCAAATTTATTTTATGCAGATGTAGAGCCTTAGTGAGAATTCCTTCAATAACTTTATTGGTAGATTCAACTTGACCATTTGCTTGTGGATGATGAGTAGAATTTCTGTGCTTGATCTTGTAATCTTCCACGAGCCTTTTCACACCTTCAATGTAAAATGAGTTCCGTGATTTGTTACAATTTCTATTGGAACACCAAAATGAGTGAAGATATCCTCAAAAAGAAAATTAAATACAGATCCTTCATTAGAAAGAGGCAATGCTTTAGCCTCTACCCATTTAGTGACATAATCAGTGCATACCAAAATATACTTCTTTTGTTTAGATGGAGGATTGATAGGTCCAACAAAATCCAAGGCCCAATTTTCAAAAGGTTTAATGAGTACCTAAGGTTGTAATGGTATTTCATTTGAAGGAGTAGGTTTCCCTACCCTTTGGAAATTGTCACGCCTTTTGACATATTCTTTGGCATCTCTGAAGATGGATGGCCAATAATATCCTAACTGAAGTATTTTATAGGTTTTCCTTTTGTCAGCAAAATATCCAGCACAATGCTCATCATGACATGCTTTAAGAATTTCAGGAATTTCATCTTCTCGAACACATCTTCTGATAATGAGATCTGCGCCTGTCTTATACAATTCATTATTAATCCATGAGTATCTTGTACTTAATTGAATTACTTTTATTTTCTCTCTAGAAAGAAAATGTGAAGGCAATTTTCCTGTAACTAAGTAATTGGAAATATCTACAAACCAAGGAGTTTGAGTAGTTATTGCAAAAATATATTCATTAGGAAATTTATCTTCAACTATAGTGTCATCTTTGATATTTTGAATTCTAGACAAGAAATCAGCAACTGTGTTTTGTTTTTCAGGTCGGTCTAGCACAGTAATGTTGAATTCTCGCAGGAGTAATAACCATCTTGCAGCTCTGCCATTAGTAATAGATTTATTCATTAAGTATCTAATTGCAGAGTGGTTTGTATGAATAAATGTTTCATAGCCTGTTATATAATGTCTAAATATGTTGATATCATGAACAAAAACTAAAAATTCCTTTTCAGTTACAGTGTAATTTAACTCTGTGGGAGTCAAATTCTTTCTTGTGTAATAGATGGCATAGGGGATTAAATATTTTTGTCCTAATACAGCTCCTAGAGTTGTATCTGAAGCATATGTTGAAATGTGAAAAGGTAGTTTCCATTTTGGACCTCTTAAGATGGATGCTTCAGAAATTTTTTCTTTTAAAGTCTCAAATGCTAACTCACAATTAGGATTCCAACTGATTTCACAATCTTTGGTGAGTAGTTTGAAGAATGGGGATGCTATTTTGGTGAAATTTTCTATAAGTCTTCTATAATATCCTGTGAATCCTAGAAGACTTCTAACATCCTTTTGGCAACTTGGAATTTATAGTTTGGAGATGACTTCACCTTTAGATTTATCAACTTTAATTCCATCTCCTGAAATGTGACGTCTTAAGACAATCCCTTCTATAAACATCATGAAACACTTTTCATGGCTTGGTGAAAGGTTTGCTTCCTTACATATTTTAAGAACCTTTTCCAATTTTTCTAAAGCTTCTTCACATGTATTACCATCAACTGTAAAGTCATCCATATATACCTCTACACAATCATGTATTAGATAAGAAAAAATTCTTAGTACTACCCTTTGGAATGTTGCAGGTGCATTGAAAAATCCAAAAGGAAGTACTTGGTAGGCATAAGTCCCCCATGGACAGGTGAATGTGGTCTTATCTTGATCTTCAGGTGCCACCTGAATTTGATCGTAACCACTAAAACCATCCAGGAATGCGAAATACCTCTTACCTGCTAATGTATCCAACACTTGATCTATAAAGGGTAAAGGAAAATGATATTTTAGGGTAGCTTTATTCAATTCTCAATAATCAATGCATACCCTCCATTTACCATTCTTTTTAGGCACCAACACTAGAGTGGAAACCCACTAACTATGTGAAATTGGGTAAATGAAGTTTACATTTAGCAACTTTTGCAACTCCTCTTTCACAATTTCCCTAAGATTTGGATTCATCCTTCTTTGAGGTTGTCTGATAGGTTTGCAATTTCCCTCAATGTAGATGTGATGTATACAAGTCTTGTGAATAATTCCTTTCATGTCAGTGTATTCCCATGCATATGCAGAAGAATCATTTTTGTAATTTTTATATTAGCTTTTCCTCTTGTAATTTTTCCAAGTTATTGTTTATGTTTAAGGTTTTCCCTGGAAAGATTTCAACTATAGAGCTACTAAACTCTTCCATAGAATAAAGAGACATCTGCCTAGATGAAAAATATTCTATATTGGACTTTTCTTGAAATTGATCATGTTCATATTATGGAGATGATTCAAATTTTTTTCTATTGTATTTAAGATTTTACTATATTCACTATTGGAACGGGGTCTCCTAACAAGCTATGAAACTGGTCCATTTGAATATTTTTGATTATATTTAGTCTAGCGCAGGTGTTTTGGGGTGGGTCAAAGCCCCGAAAGCATTGTAATGGGTGAAAGGGTAAACTAAGGATCCAAAAACCATGGGTTGCAAACCATAGGAAAGTCTAGGATAGATTGTTATAAATAGAGATGCATTTTGTATTGTAAAAGGATAAGAAATTATGAGCTATTGATGCAAATAATGGTTTAAGATATTGGTTTTGGTTTTGGGGAAAGGAATCTTATTGGATGTGTGCGTGGAGATCCAAGTCCAGCTATGTACGGACCCTGCTGCTATGTGCGCAGGTTGGGAAGGAAATTGTAAGGAAGAATTGATGAATGAATGGATGTGAAATATTGTTAGAGAACTAAATCTGTGAGTAATTTTGTGTGAATTACTGATAATTGTTGTACTGTGCATTTTCTGTCTTTAATCTATGAAAGATCTATGTACTACGTTCTTGGATCTAGATCTATTATGTTCTGTTTATGTACTGCTATGTAGACGTTATAACAAGCATATAACTATAGATCTAGTGCACGTGGATTCGAATAGAGACTTGATTAGCCCTGCACAAAACAAGGTAATCTGGGAATCACAGGATTTAGTGCAGCTCTGATTTCCTTACCCATCCTTTCTCAGGGTGTGGAAACCTGGTTCCAGCACCCACACATACTACTTCGGGTGATACTTTGACCTACGCAAGCAGGTCACTACTGAAAGGGCCAATAGTATAGGGGTTTCTTGGCAAACCTTGCACACCGAACTTGGTTCAAGACCCCTCAAGCCAACAAATGGTTTTGTTTCCGGGACCCGAAGAAGTCTGAGAGAGCGATCGTGTAATGACAAGAGAATTCTAGAAGCCTGAAAGAAAAGAAATCAAAGATTGGTTCGAGAGGCAGATACAAGAGTTCGCAGTAAAATAAAATCGCAGTGGGAGGTTAATGATGGAAAGGTGGAAAAATAGGTACATCCTTACTGAAAGCTACGAAATATTCTTTGTAACCTTTGAGATTGAACTCTAGGAGTGGCTGGCCAGACTTGTGGAATTCGGGAAGTGCTGGAAGGACGAGCGAGTCACTTAGTGGACCCCAGAGTTGGTCGAGCAACTAGAAAAGACTGATAATAATATCACGCACATGGTGGATCACTGGGTGGATATTGTGTTCGGAGGATTTGTGACAGAATTTTCCATTGATCAGTTTGTCTCATACTTTGAGGCCGAGCCACGATTATTCAAAGGGTTCTGAGGCAAATTTCTGAGGACGTTACCGTTGCTGATTAAGATATTACTATGCGAAAAGAGTATTCTATGTATTCATACTAGCTGAATGACCGTGGATCTAGACGGGAGCGCGACGGGCAGTGGTAAATACTATCGGACCAACCTTGACGGAGACAAATCCGCCTACAATCTGTTGCAGGAACCAGCTGCACAAGATCCCCCAGCTACATCGCCACCTAGGCCACGCAAAGGTGAGAATTCGCCTATACCACCACCCGTAGACAGTGATATGGTTGTGCATCTAAAACTACCTACCTTCAAGGGGGAAGGAGATGAGGATATGGACTGGTTTTGGTTTGTTGCTGACTCTGTATGGACTGCGCAGAATGTGGCAAGTGATATGGTAAAATGGGTGCATCTATCGTTGGCATTCGAGGATAGGGCCCTGGACTGGTATATGTGGTATATTGCCCAGAATGGGAGCCCATATATTCAAGATATCAAGGACGCTTTGAAGCACCAGTTCAGGAAGCCGAAATATTATTCCCAGCTGGTTGCAGAAGTGAAGGACTTCAAACAAGGTGTGTCTAAGTTAGTATGGGAGGCTGATCAGCGATTGAAGAAAGAAATCAGGGAAGGAGGATTCGAATATGATGATAGACAACATACAGAATGGTTCATCGCTATGTTGTTACCTTAGCTGTGCGCGCCAATGAGTCATTAGACCTTTGAGTCGCAGGAGAAGGTTGTGGAAGTCGCTATGAAACTAGAGGCTGCCCCCTGAGAGGATACGTCAAAGGGGGTACAAAAAATTCAGGAAGAGCTTGGGGCTATGCATATGGAAATACAAAACCTGCGAAAATAATGAGGAAAGGATGGTTGTGCAGATCTTTGATGCATACGATGTCAGGTGTCTGGCCATACAAAGGATCAATGCCCTCTACTGACGGATTACATGCAAGTAGGAGGACCTAGCCCGGTACGCCCAGGGACAAAGAGGGAACCTATTCTTTCACGATCTGGGTTGAGTGGACCTGCATTGTGGTGTGACGACTGTCGAGTAGCAGGACTACATGATACGAACCATTGCCCTCGGCTAGGTGTATATTTCCCAAAACTAAAGCAACAACAGTGCAGATTCTATCGATCAGTGGGACACGACAAGCAGAACTGTCGAACCTATGACTTAATGATGGATCGCAGAAACTTATATAGGGTGAAATCGGACCCTGCATCACTAAGACTTTTTACGCACTTTGGAGGATCACCGGCCAGAGGTAGAGGAAGTTGGGGAGGAAGCGCAAGCCGAGGACGTGGGCAGTTTATCTACTATAACTGTGGACAAATAGGGCACTTTGCCAAATAATGCTCAAATCTGGCCAGGCCATCGTGCAAATATTGTAGGTCGTTGGAACATGTGGTGGAGGATTGCCCAATTTTAATGGCCAAGATGCGGGAAAAGCAACCCACCCGTACGCAAAACGTACAAAGAGTTAAAGCCAAGCTAAGAAAGGTGGATCCTTGTGTAAAAGTCATGACAGACAGCGGGCTAGTCACCCAGGGAGAAAAAGAGGAGCTTGCCTCCCGAGAAGGAGTGCCTTTCAAAGAACAAACACCACTGGCAGCCCCCAGGCAGCTGTCGACGCAACCTTAGATCGAGGAAGGAGTTAAGCCCTTTTTAAAGGAATTTCTGAAGCTACTACGAAATCCATAGGCTGTAGGAAATCTCCAAGCACTATCGAATACCTGCGGGGCTTAGTCTAATTTGATCCATGGGACTAAGGATGTACACAAACTATACAGCTATAAGAAGCGCACCGAAAGAGAGATTTGATTGACTATGCAGATTGGTGACTATGAGATGGATTAGGTTATCTTAGATCTTGGGTCAGATGCGAATGTATTACCAAAACAGACATGGCAATGAGTGGGAGAGCCTAAATTAGAATGGTCTACCATCCAACTACGAATGGCCAATCAACAAAAAATCATCCCTCTAGGGAGGTTACCAAAAGTCATGGTTGACATCGTAGGGGTAAGGGTCCTAGTTGACTTTGAAGTAATAGAAATTGTGGAAGATACAGATCCCTACCCTGCCCTCCTCAGACTGGACTGGGCAATAGACATGGGGGGTGTCATCAATCTCAAAAAGCGCAACATGGTGTTCGAAAAAAAAGGTACATGCGTCATAGTACCACTTGATCTAATAGAAGGTGTGTCGTATACAGAGCCAGCCTATGAGGAGGAAGAAATAGATCACATTTATAAATTAACTACGCAGGATGAAGATCAGGTTAACCCCACGGATGAAGGAGTGCTCTGCTAGGAAAAGGACAGTGAATGTTTTTTCGACTCTGATGAGGAGCTGGGAAATTGGAAAGGTCGATTGCATGAGGTTTCGGCACTACGATATCTTTGGACCACTAGGAATTTCTATCGCATCTCTACGACAGAAAGAGACCTACCTTTCCATATGAACGCAGGTGATAATAAGAATACTGTTGAACCTAAATTTCCTATGGAACACAGGCCAGGAGCACTGCCACTAACACTACATGGAGCACCTATGTAAGGGTCGGTATTCTTCACTCAAGAGAAGTATTGGAGTAGGGTGATCCTGCCCTTAGGGACCCTGGTTGCCAGATGGGCTCTGAGGTCAGTTGACCTACGTAGATACTTGCTAACATAAAACACTCAAGGGTGTGAGCTAAAATTTTCTAGATAGGCTCGCCTGGGTACTGCTAACCTAGGCGTGCGCTCGATTATGGACCTACCTGAACCCAAGTGAAATTGGGAGAATTTGCAGACGCCTCAAGTGACAGATGGCTTGACAACACATGAAACAACCCTATCATATAGAAACATCCCAACCAAGGGCGAAGCACATGGCTCGAGAAGATTGGTGGCCAACTTTCAAATCTGGTACTTGCACCATGTCTTGAGACACCTAGCATCGACCTTAATTTAGGGAATGCAAATGGCACACAGGCGTCACCCGCGGTATGACATTCAATGGAAGCAACTTCAAGCACAAGGGACGTCCATCAGTACCTCTCGATGTGATAAAAAAATAACCTTACAAGTATGCAAAATAGGCGGCAGATCATCAATGCAGCCATTTATGGTAAGATTGATCCACATGAGTGAAGGTCAGTCTCACGAACAGGCTACTCCACCATTAGCTAGCTCCAGATAGTGTGCGGGTGGTTGCATGACTTCGCACTAGGCCATTTATTCACTCTACAACATGCTCCATCTATTTGCATACTGGGTTTTTGCGCTCATTACCATTCTCTGGGATGCTTGTGCTCTTATTGCTACAATGGACCCTAACCCGCTGAATGATCTGGTCTGGGGTTGCTCGGTACCCACAAGTATCATCTCAAGAGGCCATGGGAATGCTGAGTGCAGTCAAAGGAGTGAGCAATGGCTTCCTGTAGAAAGAATTGTCTGCGAGCCACGCACAGAGAGGCACCAATACTGCACGATAGGAATAAATGACCTTTGCACTCCAGGGACATCTGCGAGACCCATTCAGATGGCCTTAGAAGATATCGCAAAAGAAGGTCTGCTAGTCATTGTTCCTAGCCTACGCATCACTATGTACATAAATATGGCAGACTCAGATATCATAGAGGAACGCCTGGCGCAACTGGTGGCTTTGGAGGAAGATTGGTTTATTGCTAATTTTCACCAGTAGGTTCAGAAGGCTCGCGATAAAGCCTGGCAGGATCGACATATTCGTCAAATGACATTCCTCGAAGGTGATCTCGTCCTGTTATATGATAGCCAATTTGCGAAACATCCAGGGAAATTCTGGTAGCACTGGCTTAGTCCATACACAGTTAAGGAGATTACGAAAGGTAGAGCAGTCCAGCTAGCTACCCTGCGTGGTGACCTCATTCCTGGCTTTGTAAATGGAATTCAACTCAAGCCATACTAGGCTAAGGACTATGTGGTTGCACCACTGCAGTGACTCGGGATGAGTTACAAGATTGTGTTGGGGGACTGTTGGAACAAGGTCTCCTAACAAGCTGCGAAACTGGTCCATTTTGAATATTTTTTATTATATTTAGTCTAGCGCAGAGGTTTTGGGGTAGGTCAAAGCCCCAAAAGCATTGTAATGGGTGAAAGGGTAAACTAGGGATCTGAAAACCATGGGTTGCGGACCATAGGAAAGTCTAGGCTAGATTGTTATAAATAGAGAAGCATTTTGTATTGTAAAAGGATAAGAAATGATGAGCTATTGATGTGAATAGTGGTTTAAGATATCGGTTTTGGTTTTGGGGAAAGGACTCCAGTTGGCTGTGTGCACGAAGATCCAAGTCCAATTGTGTGGGGACCCTCCTGCTGTGTGCACAGGTTGGGAAGGGAATTGTAAGGAAGAATTGATGAATGAATGAATGTGAAAGATTGTTAGAGAACTGAATCTGTGAGTACTTTTGTGTGAATTACTGATAATTGTTGTATTGTGCGTTTTCTGTCTTTAATCTGTGAAAGATCTGTGTAATGAATTCTTGGATCTAGATCTGTTATGTTCTGTTTATGTACTTCTATGTTGATGTTATAACAAGCATATAACTATAGATCTAGTGCATGTGGATGCAAATATAGACTTGATTAACCCTGCACAGAACAAGGTAATCTGGGAATCACAGTATCTAGTGCAACTTTGCTTGCCTTATCCATCCTTTCTCAGGGTGTGGAAACCTAGTTCTAGCACCCACCCATACTACTTCGGGTGAGACTTTGCAGGTCACTACCGAAAGGGCCAATAATATAGGGGTTTGTTGGAAAACCATGCACACAGAACCTAGGTGAGGACCCCTCAAGCCAACATTCACTAATGATTGAAATAGTAAAGAGAGGCTATATATCCATTAGGGGAAATTTTAGGTCTAAAATGGGCATCCTAAGGAAATTATAAAATAATAGTGGAGATAATAAATTAATATTTGATTACATCATCAAATTTTAGAGGGAAAAAAGAAAAAAACTACTTTTTCAACTCGTATTTTCAACTTATCTCCCTAAGGTTTTTCTCAAATTTCAAGCAAGAATACTCATTGGATACAAAATTTAATTCCCTATCCAAGGAGTACCCATGTTGCGTACTTTTGATGTACTCTGTTACACAAAAAATGAGAAATACATGAAAAACGTGATTGCAATCACGATATTCATGTATTTCTCATCTTTTGTGTAGCAGGGTTTATCAAAAGTATGCAACATGGGCACTCCTTGGATGAGGAATTAAAATTTGCATCCAACGAGTACTCCCGCTCGAAATTTGAGTAAACCCTTAGGGATATAAGTGGAAAATACAAGTTGAAAAAGTAGTTTTATTATTTTATTATTTTTTAATCTTTTTACTTTCTTACTCAAAAAATGGTGAATCATACCCCATGGCTGACATCGTCATCTTGAATCCTATTGGTTCTCATAAATTTTATTTTGGTTATACATTTTTCTTAGGAGGCCCATTTTAGACCTCAAAATTCCCCTAATGATTTTTATCATCAATCCATTCTTTGTCATCTATCTCTGTGATTGTTCTTGCTAGAGGATATAGACTGAATTTATTAGTCAAGTTACCATCAGAAATATACATGTCACCGGATATACAGCTAATGAAAGCATCAGTTGTAGCCAACCAAGGTATTCCTAATATAAGCAGTTGTCCTCCTAGATTATTCTTAGGGGTCAAGATCATAAAATCAACAGGGTACTCACAATAATATAAGGACACTGAGATATCTTCTAACACACCATCTGGCTTGATTACATATCTATCTACTAATTGCAGTAATGTAGGTGTATAAAGAAGATTAGGAAGCTTGAGTTGTTCCATGGTTTGCTTGTTGATGATGTTTATTGCTGCTCCTAAATCAATCAATGTATTTGGAATTTCAACTCCATTGATATGTGTTTTACAACTGGACTTCCTGGATCTAAATATTTTTGAATGGAAATTTTTTCCATCATTATGTCTGTTATTTTTCCTACAAGCTTAATTCTTTTTTTTTTCTTCCTGGTTTCTTCATACACAACTCCTTTATTGTTTTAGCTAAAATTGGAATTTCCTTGATGGCTTTTAACAAAGGGATTTTGATACAAACATTTTTCAATTCATCTATAAAATCATAATTAGGCGACATAAATATGTTTTTCTACCCCTCTATCAACTTGTAATCTTTCAAGAAAAGGAGGTGTAGAAGTAGATACTAATGGTTTCTCTATGATAGGAGTTGAGTTTATTGGTTCCTTTTGTTTTTATTTTTCAGAATTTTGGTTTTCAAGAGATGTTCCTTCTTCAAAAAATTTATTGGGCTGTAGATAATCTTCCTCAGAATTTTCTTGTTCTTGAATGACTACAGAAGGCCTTTTCATTTCTCATATTCTACTAGATATAAGCTAGACATCATTAAGATCTAGAGAAGTAATCATGTAGGTTGGAAATTGTTGTCCTTCTATCATATAGGTATTCTGAGGATTTTTATTGTTGGGGTTTGGTAATGGTTGGGCAGGTAACTGATTTGGTCTCTGAGGGAATGGTAGTGAGGTTTTGTGGATTTTGGTTTTGGTTTTGGAGTTGGGGTTGTTGATTTTGTTGAGGAATTTGTTGGGGAGGATAATTTGGATATGATGGAGGACATTGATAGTATTGAGAGAATTTTCCATAGGGATTTTACATTCCTTGATCCCAAGGTTGAGATTGAGATTGACTCCAAGGTTGCTACCAAGAATTCCAGTTTGGTGGGGGCTAAGTATACATTTGGTTATTAAAACCTTGAGTTTGTGGCCCCTGCCATGGTATTTTAGAGACAAAGCAAAGATATTCTGTTGAATTTGAAGTTGTTTCTTCTTGAAAAATAGCCTTAAGACCAAGAATTGAAGGACAAATCTTAGTCTCATGACTTTCTGAACAAATCATATAGGCCTCTATGACTTTTTCATCAAGAGGAAATTCTCTTAAAGCATGATTCTTTCTGCATTTGGGACAAAAAATAGCTAAAGCATCAGTCTCGGATTTCTACTTGTTTTGTAAATTAAGGGTGTCTATCTATTCACTAAGACTCCCTAAAATGTCTATTTTAAATTCATGAAACATGTTTCCAATTTCTGCCCTACTCACTATTCCAGTTGCAGATTTATTTACCCTAGCAAGAGCAGGATCTCTTGGACCTTTCCCAGTTTTTGATTTTCCTCTTGAGAGATGAATACATAATTCCCAAATGTCAGGTAATGGGAGTTGATAGGTGTCCACTTTCCCCATAATTTTAAGGATGTCTATCCGCTCATCTCTAATGGATTTTAAAAAAAGATCTTTTAAAGTGTCTTGATCTAATTTATCCATTTTTGATCTTTTTATGTTGTAGTTTAATCTTTCAATTAAATCCTCCAAATTTTCATCCTCTCTTTGCATCATTTTAAACACTTCATCCTTGTGATTGATAGGTATGAAATAATCCAAATACCTTTCTAAAAATTCTCTCTTCATATCATTCCATGTCCTAATAGACCGAGAGATTAGACTCATGAACCATTTTAGAGCTACTCCTTTCAATGTTGAAGGAACAAATTTGAGTTTTTGAGATTCTTGTAAATAATCATAAGTTCTGCACAAGACTTCAAATTCAAACAAAAAGGTTTCAGGGTCTTCACTTTTCAATCCATGAAAGTTTGGGAGGACAGAAGGTGATTTATTTTTCATGGTGGCATTTGTATCTTCATCGACTATAGGGAATCCAAAAGAACTCTCAATTACCCTATTTCTTTTGCCTCCTTCTACATTTCCTCTTCCTCTTCCTCTATCTCCTCCTCTACCTCTACCTCTATCTCCTCCTCCAAATATTACATTTTCTCCATTTATAATTTCTCCTTCTCCTTCCCCTTCTTCTCCTCTTCCTTCCATTATAGATTCTTCAAATCTGATATAAGAGTCAAATTGTAAGGTTAATTGCTCCTCCTTTGGTTCTTCTACCAATGTTATGTTGAAGAAAGGTTATTCTTCTTCCTCTCCACTAGGAATTTCTAATTCTTCAGCTAAAATGTGTTCTCCTATAGAGGTGAAAAAGGTTGCTCCTTCTATTGGAGACCTAGGATCTTCTTCTTCTAAGGCTACCTCAGTAGATGAAATAGGGGATCCTCCTAATTGGATTTTTGACCTTAGAACTTCAGGAAGTCTATGTCTAGTGAAATATGGAATATGAGTTTGAGATGGAGGTGTATCACTTCTTAGTCTTGGTGGAGTGAGTGGTGTTGCAGGGATTAAAATCCTGTCTCTAGCTATGAATTTGCCCCTAGAGTCTCTTTCTCTACGCATATCATTTTTTTAGACGTAGGAAATGAGGTTACCTAATTACACTTCCCCAACAATGGTGCCAAAATGTTTAGTCAATTTAATGTCTTAAATTTCTTTCATTAATTATCAACCAAGGTTTGTAAACTGATGAAGTGTGGTGCACCGTATGTGCTTAGTTAACCTATTTCTTACATCTTTGTTTTGTATTTTATGTTGTTTTGGGGGGTTTTTGTTCTTTGACGTTTAAGAATGTTTTAACCTAAAACTATGAAAATATTTAAATGAATCTAATGAATTATAAGAAGGAAGAAAATGAAGTGTTCCTAAGTTAGTCTAATTTCCATAAAAAATAAACCAAAAACTATTGGCTAGTCAAGACCTAATTTGGAAAACATGGCATCTATTTTATCTTATCATCAGTTCTATTCCATGGATCTAATTCTAAAACTAAGATTGAAACTGAAGTGCTTTTCTTAAGTAAAAGCAAAAAATGAAACAAATAATGTACTTCTAGTTACTCCATCATTCAATTATGAGGTATGACCTTATTGAGATGATGTTAAGTAATTGTCTGTACTTTAACTTCTAATTTCCTAGAAAAGTAAGCAAAGAATGCAATGAAAACATCTAATGTATATTTATTTACTTCCAATATTCAATTATGAAGTGTTATCTTCTTGAGAAAGTGTTAAGTAACCAATTATACTTATGATCTACAAAACTAAGTAAATTATGCAAAAGGTAACTCAATAATTGCATTCATTAAACATTCAACCATTCAGCCTTGAAACATGATTGAATCAATATCTTTTAGAATTACTTTTAGGAATACCAGTGATGAAATTAAGTGAAGATCTGAAAGCAAAATGTGAAAGCATGTAAAACTAACTAAAAACAACTAATGTATATTTGACTTTTCTGCAACATTCAATGTGAAGTATTACCCTCTTGAGATGCTATGTGAGAAGTCAATTATGCCTTAGTCTCTAAGTTCATAGAAAGCAAATAACAATGTGCAAAGTACATTCATCGACTCTATGAATTAGACATTTAACCATTTAGTCTAGGATCATCATATTGAAAGGCTTCTGAAAACATCTATTGACACAGTTAATTGACAATTTTTTTCTAAGAAATGAATGACAAAACAGTAAGGAAATTAGGCAACTGTGTATTCTTATTGCTTCAATATTAATTCGATTTTAAAATAGAGTTATCTATCTTCACGAAATATCTTAGAAGAACAAGGCTGCATAATTATGATTTAATATTATTGTATTGATAAAAAACTGGAATGAAACATTAACTATTTAGAAAGAAGATTTCCTAAAAACAGAGTATTGGAAATTGAACTAAAAACAACAAATGAAAAACCTCCTCCAGTGCAAGGGTCCTCTGCAACTAATTCGGCTAAACTACTATCTAGTTAATGATGCACTTAAACAATCATTGGCAAAACGAAATTTGTATTATGATAAAATGAAGTCTGAATATAGATTATCAACAAAAAGCTTAAACTTAACACTTAATTTTTGAATTGTCTTCTCTGCCTTTTACAACTGATATTTAAAGAAAAATAACATAATTTTTTGTGAGATAAACTTGGTACAAGTGGCTAATTTGAATTAGGCTTGCAATAGGACTATTAGGCTCTTGATTTTCTACGATTAAAAAAATCAAGAGTCCTACTACTTTCAGATAACTTACTTTGACCACACTTTTTACTATGATCTTAGGCTTGATTTTCTGTAGATCTGGATTGAGTGAATGGGATAGAATCCATGTGGAGATGATTCTAGAAATGCAAATGTGGCCCAATTCTTCTTTTGACACCTGGAACTGGCCAGACCATGAGAGTAGCTATGGAATCCACAGTTAGCTGTAGAATAGCCTACATTCTGTAGTTAAATTACAAAAATCTATCCAAATAGGAAGAACATGAAAATATGGTATGGAAATCATTTTAATGCATTCTTAAGACAAAACCTAGCATTTATCATTGATTGGGGTCTGTGACCTTATGAGAGAATGGGGGGAAGAGGTGAGAAAAGCTGTCAAAGAGAGGGTAATTCTGAGGTTCAACAAGAATCATCTGTTAAATCAAATCATCAGCAACATAAATGAAGGAATTGGAACTAGAATAAGTCGACAACTTCGTTCATCAAAACAAGCCAACCTTGCTTTTTTAGCAAATTTTGAGCCAAGAAATTTTGAGGAAGCTTGTCAAGATGAACACTGGGTAGCAGTTATGAATGAAGAAATGGATCAAATTGAGAAAAATGATGCTTGGGAAATGGTTCCGCGACCAAATGATAAATATTTTATTGGAACTAAATGGGTCTTCAGAAACAAATTGAATGAGGATGGACATGTTACTAGGAATAAGGCAAGATTAGTCTGCAAAGGATATGCACAAGTTGAAGGAATTGATTTTGAAGAAACATTTTCTCCCATTGCCAGAATGGAAGTTATCTAAATTTTTATCGCTTATGCATGCTCAATAAAAATCAAGGTCTACAAAATGGATGTTAAGTCGGCATTTCTAAATGGTGAATTGGAAGAAGAAATTTACATTGAACAACCCAAAGGTTTTTTGCTCTATGAAAAGGAAGACTATGTCTGTAAATTAGAGAAGGCACTATATGGTCTCAAGGAAGCTCCTAGAGCTTGGTATGCTAGCCATGATGTATATCTACATCAACAAGGATTCAAGAAAGGAAGTGATGACAACAATCTCTATGTGAAAGTGGATCAAGATAAACTAAAAATTATCGAGGTATATGTAGACGATATAATTTTTGTAAGTAATGATGACACATTAAGTAAAACCTTTTCCACAAAGATGCAAAGTGAGTTTGAAATGTCTCTACTTGGTGAGCTGACATACTTTTTAGGGCTTCATATATCTTATCAAGATAAAGGAATATTTATATATCAAACCAAGTACATCAAGGAAATGCTTAAAAAATTCAAGATGGAAGATTGTAGCCTTTCTTTACCCCAATGGTAATAGGTTGCAAGTTAAGTTTAGATGATTCCTCAAAGGGTGTGGACCAGAGGTTGTATAGATCTATGATTGGAAGTCTTCTATATGTGACATCTTCTAGACCAGAAGTAATGCAAGTAGCTGGACAAGTAGCAAGATTCCAAGAAGCACCAAAATAATATCATATTATTGTTGTCAAAATAATTCTCTGATATATTAAGGGCACGATAGAATATTGTTTATGGTATCCCAAAGGAAATAATCTATTTATCCAAGATTATACAGATGTAGATTGGGCAGGAAGTGTTGATGATAGAAAGAGTATCAATAGAGAAAAATTCTATCTAGGTGGTTTCCTTATTTCATGGTTAAGTAAAAATCATCCTTCAATCTCGTTATCCACAAAAAAAGCAGAATATATCGCAACAACAACTTGTTGTACTCAAGTTATCTTGATGAAGAAAACTTTGCAAGATCTTCAAGAAAAGTTTGATGAGACTATTCCCATATTTTTTGATAACACTAGTGCCATCAGTATCTCCAATAATCCCATGATGCATTCCAAAACAAAGCACATTCCGATCAAATAACATTTCATTAGAGAGAAAGTCACCGAAAATAATATTAAGCTTGAATATGTTGGCACAAAGGAACAAATTAGTGGCATCTTTACCAAACCATTACCTCTTGAAGAATTTGAGTATCTTCACCTAAAGCTTTGGATTCTCCCAAATTCTTATTAGACTCTTTCTCTTATCTAGCTAAGTTAAAAAAAAAAGGGGATTTGAGGTGTGTACAGGTCTACAGGATGCCATTTATCAGGGTGAGTTACCCTTTACCCTTGATGACAAATGGGTAGAGAATCCTATAGGAAGAGGTGTCATGATCGTAGGGGGAGTAATTTTGTTGCTATCAATGCCAAATGGGGGTATTTTTGATCAATGGTTGTCATTGATGTCAACCCAAGCAACACTAGGGGCTACCCTGATCTTGCATGGGAATTTTTACTTTACAACTTAATCTATGTTGAGTCAAGGATATTTTTTATGGTTTCTACTTGTCGAGATGTTTCCATTGATATATGGCACGCCACGTTATTCTTCACGATTTGATATATATTCGTGTTTGAATTTAGTAACCCCAGTTAGTGGGGTAAAACCCCATGGGGTTTTAACATGACACTAATAATTGATTGTGGTCATAAAATATTCAATAATTAATAATTTTTTAAACTCCTAAAATCCCTCCAACATTCACTTGTTGAAGACCCTCTCAACCTAGGCATTTATATAAATTTAAACCCTGATATCCTCCTGATGCAAGGATTTCGCTACTGAAAACAGGTCATCGTGGAATTATTGCTATAAAAAAATTTATGTGAAGCTTTAGATGATTAAACAAAAACCCATTTGAGCTGAAATCCTGATGACACTTGTGACAGAATTTAAAATATTAGTTCTCTATATGGTCAGAGATATGATCTGAGGAAGTTAGGGTTTTTGCAGACTCCCGAATTTCATGTCAAACAAGTGACCTTGGGAAAATCATCATAACATTCTCTCTGAGCATTGGATTCAAATTTCATAAAAAGTTGCAGAAAGAGGATGGATTGTAATTTTTTGGATGTCGTTTTTAGGACCAAATATTGAAACAGGGACATAAGGCACTTTGTACAAGTTATCTCTACTAAACCAGGATATAATTAGGTCATCATAGGAGGTTGAGAATAACTATTTCTTGAAGAATCCAATATTGATTAGAACTATGAGGTTGTAAATAGGACTCAGAGGTCTACCATAGGAAGAAATTTAATACCTTGGATATCTGAAATTACACATATACAACATATTCAATATCGAGCTTCTAGAAGGCAGGAAAAAATATGCATTCAAGGATCACCGTATTAAGGACAACACATCAACATTCAAGGGTAAGTCTACTAAAACAAGGTATGTATGCTTAGTGTTTGAATTTAAATTTGAATATAATCATTGACATGTGTTTTTGCAGGACAATGTAAGTATTTTGTATGTATGTTTGATTGGGTTTTGTTTATAAATGTTGAACGAATTTACATTTGAATTTTGAATATTTTTCTGACATATGGTTTGTAGGTCAGTGTAAGTATTTTGTTTGTATATTGGTTTGGGTCTTTTTAATTAATGCATGTGCATGAAGGATGACACAATAGGACAACTCAAACACATACTATAAGGTCAACACAACACCAAAGTACCATTACTTGAAGCAAGCACAAAAATACCTCAGGAGCTGCTAGTGTTCAAAGTAGTAATGTCAAGTCAAGTATCAGGTTGCGTCAAAAGTCAATATTGTAAAAATGATCATTTTAAAATTTTAAAAGAGTCATTATTGTAAAAGTGTCATTCTGCCTAGAGTTGGATAGGTATTGTTGGGAGGTATAGGTGTCTTTGTTGGATAATGTTATGGTTGGGTTGCAGGCAATAGTGTGATTGGGTGATTGGTCTAGTTCAAGAAAATAATTGTGAAATATATTGTATCATGGATATTTGTCCCTGGTATGGGAGTCCACACTCTTGTCTTATTTATGATCATTATAGGGTGGCGAGGAGGTGCTATTTTGGTGCATGAAGTCACCTACAGGATGGAGCGTGTGAACACTTCAGGGTGGTAGGTCAGTCTAGGATGTCAGGGCATCCATTCAATTGACTACTGAAGAAACCATGGCATTGGGGCGTCCTTCCAGTGGGAGCTGGAGAAGAATGTTTTTCTAGAATTCTAGGAATTTATATCTTTCATTTCTATTAGGTCTGAAGATTAAAGAATTTATTAGAAAAGTGTTCAGTGGTTTTTGACCCGGAGGGGATTTTCCACCTAAAATTCATCTGCCTATTGTGTTCTATTATTTACTGTTGCTGCTGGATAAACATCAAGAATAGTTGAATATTAACTAATCCTCTGAAAATATTTAAAAGTGATAATTTATAAGAAATATTGGTTCAACACCCCCCCCCCCTCTTAGTATTTCCAACACATGGCTGCCCTCCATTCATCATATTAACCTGATTATTTATAGTTTAAGTGCTCAAAAACATTTAAGATATTTTTCATGAGGGAATAGTATTTATACCTGGAAGGTAAGCGAGTTTTCCTACCTGATCTTCTTGGTATTGGAGTGGCCTCAAAAATATTTTGATCATTCCTTAATGGAATCGGACTGCTGACTACATCTATATCATCTTATTCTTCCTTTTTCTATTGATGCTGCTTGTTTCATCACTTTGATCTTCCACTAGCAAAGGCATGCCCCACTCTTCATTGCCTTTATCATAGTTTCCATCATTAAATTTCTCATGGAATAGTGCATCTCTACTCGTAAACACTTTGTGAGTGGAAGGATTAAACAATTTATATGCTTTAAACTTTGTACAATACCCAAAAAAAAATGCATTTAATTTCCTTTGAATCCAGTTTCTTCCTATCCTATTTTGGAACATGAGAAAAATATTTCGAGCCAAAAACTCTTAAATGATTAACTACAGGCTTAAAACCTAATAAATATTCGAATGGAGTTTTTAGATAAAGCCTTTTTGTTGGACTCTTATTCTTTAAATACATTGTAGTATTTATTGCTTATGCCCAAAAACCATTAGATAGGTTCTTACCTTTTAACATACTGCGTGCACACTCCACTAGGGTTATTTTATTCCTCTCTGCAACCACGTTCTATTGAGGGGTGTGGGGTTCTCTGAACTCTTGAAATATCCCATGGTCCTTGCAATATTTGATGAAACCAATTTGCTTGTATTATCCCCCTTGATTTGAGTAGAGAATTTTAATGAACTTCCATGTCTATTTTTCAACCATGATCCTAAATTATGTAAAGTATTTAAAAATATGACTCTTCTTTATGAGAAAATATACCCAGGTAAATCTTATGCAATCATCAACAAATAATAAAAACAATATGCACCTCCTAATGACCTTTTTTGAATCGGCCCACATAAATCAATGTGCACAAGCTCTAGTATATATCTCTTCTTTCTATCTGAACTTGAGGGAAAATCATCCCTATGCATCTTCCCAAGGGCACATCCTTCACAATCAACATGAAAATTTTTTAAAATAGTGAGAACATTAACCATAACTTGTTTCTGAAGTAGCAGTAGGTCATTGAAATTTATATGACCAAATATTTTATGCCACGAATTCTTTTCAATCATAACTATTGATGTCAAGGCCTAATGTGGTGAAATTCTTATATTAAGCGTGTATAGACCTCCAACTCGAATACCTGATGCAATTGGCTTCATATGATCCAACAAATATTTAATAACACAATAAGACTAAAAAAATCTACCTTAATATTCTGATATGTTATCATAGAGATAGAGATCGGGTTCTTTTTAATTCTTGGTACATATATCACATTTTGCATACACCTAATATTACCATCAGGCAATATCACATGAATATTTCCATACCCTTTAATCTGGTAACCTCTGTCATCACCAAGGTAGATATTAGCACCATTGCTTGTCTCTTTAAAATTTTCAAACCAATGTCTATTACTTGTCATGTGAGCGGAAGCTCTAGAATCCACAAACCAAGTTTCTACTTTATCATTCTCAACAGAGAGAACAAAATCATACATAAATAGTCTGAGGTCCTGATTCTAATATTCATCAGTAAATTTCCTTGCATGCTTCTTGTGCCTATGTCAATTTTCATGAAGCTTCTTCTTATGGCAATTCCTAACAATGTGACCATATTTACAACAATAAAAACACTTAATCCCTGAAATATTTCTAGTCGAAGACATACCTTGAGGTGGATTCTCTATGGTGCACCTCCGCCTTTGTGTCATACTCTTGCTCTTCCTATGAAAGGATTTATATTCGCCATTAATGCAAGATCTAAATCTTGGGATTTCAAATTCATCTACCTTTCTTCTGCTTGTATCAAGATCTTATTCGAGAATTGGGGGGAAGCCCCCAAGACCATGGGTGAATGAATACCATGGATAGATGTCACTTACAATACCATGGGAGGATAAATACCATGGGTGGATGATACCATGGGTGTAGGTAATTTTCCATTCAGATCATTCTTCCCTCCTTAAGAAGCAATGGTCCCCATTGCGTGAAGTTCCCTCCTAAGAATCCTTTGTTGAATATGAAGAACCATTGAAGAGAAGGGTTTTGTGTGGTTATCCCATAGCTATGATGAACGGAGATCCGAGGATTGAGATTCACTATAATTAGTGTGACTAACTATGATACTGATAGTGTGCAACCTAGAAAATTGACTTCGATCAAGTGTGGATTTGTGGATGACCCATAACCATGACAAACAAAGATCCAAGGATAGAGATACCATGTACTGCTTATGACCAACTGTGATGCTACAATGTGTAGCCTAGAAAATGGACTTCGATGAAGTGTGGGTTTGTAATGACCTAGAACCATGAAAAAAAAATATATGAGGATAGATATATGATGAAAAGAGATCTTGGGTATTGCCAAAATCCCTTTTCATGTAGAAAATTCGATCTTGGACCTGTGGGTTATGGCCCACTAAGTCTCGTCGGAAGCGTTTTAGGCTTTTAAGCCTTTTAATTTTACAACGTGGATCTATATTAAAAATCGACCATCCATATACAAATACATGGGAAATTATATAAAATTCTGCTCTAACTCACATATACGGATCTCAAATATAATATAGTTGTTTCTATAAATATCGGCGATTACACTCCATACAACTTCGATTCAAAGCAAAACTCCATTGCTCCGATCCGATCCACTTGCCACAGCTCCGATGCAAACAATCGGAAATCGCCAATTGCAAGGATTGGATGACGTCTCACCCATAAGCCATCCGATATTCATCGGACCCGATCCTCCATCAACAAACTTAATAAACATTTCGCATCCGGCTCTAAGTATCATGTATTGCGATATGTGAACGCTCCTCCTTTCCGATCCAATGCAATTATCATCCACTCCGTTGATCACAAAGATCCAACGGATCCTATGTATCCACCCTTTATCTGCCTGCAAATCTGCAATCGATCTTCTCTTCATCTTCGTCGGACGCTTGCCAGCTCTACGCATCCACATCGTCTTTGCACAATGTGCTATCACAATGACCTCGGATTTTATGGCCAATGTTTTCAGAACCCCGACTTCTTATCATTCAAAACAAAACTGGATTTCGATTTCCATTCATCGCTGTTCTGCGTTACAACTCTGACTGTGGATTGGAAACATCAACCGATTTCCAACACTCTACAACGCACTTACTATTTACACGATCCAACGCCTTCAGAATACTAATATATAACAATTAAACAGTATTTTAGATCGACATTGATCCACGGGTGATCGATGGTCGATCAAAAAGCTCGCACACAGGATTTAACTCATTTATAAAACACACACAAGCGTATACAACAATAAAACAAGTTTTCATATAAATACAGAACAATTTACATTCCAGGCTAAGGCATTTCAGCCTTAAAAACAAGCTCACACTCGACTACATTTTCCTCACTCTCAAACGCCTATCTATCACGCTCTATCACATTACATTTATATAAGAAGTGTTAGATCGGAAGGATCCGATCATATCTAATCCTTGTTTTTCTCCAACAAAACTCTCCATAATGCGTGTATGGCAGATAACATATCCATCAAATCCTCTTTAAATCTATTTTAGAGCAGATTTTCCTCCCTTCGTTCAGCTTGACTGTCCACGTCCTTCTCACTCCACTTGGATTCCTCTTTAATTAAGAAGGGGTTAGATGCTCCTACATCAGACTCCCGAGGTAAAAAAAAATTATGACTTCCTGGTCATATACTTCTCCTGGTTCTTAGCAATTCTACCCACTACATTTCTTCAGTAGAACTGCCTTCATGATCTTCTATGAGCTGCAACCAACCTCTGCAGTAACAGTCTCCTCTGTTACACGATACCTCACCAAGCCCTCTGCACTCGGTCTTTTGGCATCCTTTTGGTTCTCCTCTCTGGAACCAATTGAGCACACCTTGCTCTAGGTTGCTGCAAATCTTCTCACCTTTCGCTGCCACCATCTGCACGACGGTAAGACCATAAACTCTCCATCTTTAACACAACTGTACCTCTTTCCCCTTCTGCTTGCATTCTTCTTCCTTCTCGTAGGAAATCCTTTCCCTGCTCTGATACCACTTGATGAAAAGAGATCTTGGGTATTGCCAAAATCCCTTTTCATGTAGAAAATTCGATCTTGGACCTGTGGGTTATGGCCCACTAAGTCTCGTCGGAAGCGTTTTAGGCTTTTAAGCCTTTTAATTTTACAACGTGGATCTATATTAAAAATCAACCATCCATATACAAATACATGGGAAATTATATAAAATTCCGCTCTAACTCACATATACGGATCTCAAATATAATACAGCCGTTTCTATAAATATCAGCGATTACACTCCATACAACTCTGATTCAAAGCAAAACTCCATTGCTCCGATCCAATCCACTTGCCACAGCTCCGATGCAAACAATCAGAAATCGCCAATCACAAGGATTGGACGACGTCTCACCCATAAGCCATCCGATATTCATCGGACCCGATCCTCCATCAACAAAATTAATAAACATTTTGCATCTGACTCTAAGTATCATGTATTGTGATATGTGAACGCTCCTCCTTTCCGATCCAATGCAATTATCATCCACTCCGTTGATCACAAAGATCCAACGGATCTTGTGTATCCACCCTTTATCTGCCTGCAAATCTACAATCGATCTTCTCTTCATCTTCGTCGGACTCTTCATCTTCGTCGGACGCTTTCCAGCTCTATGCATCCACATCGTCTCTGCACAATGTGCTGTCACAATGACCTCGGCTTTTATGGCCAATGTTTTCAGAACCTTGGCTTCTTATCATTAAAAAAAAAACTGGCTTTCGATTTCCATTCATCACTGTTCTGCGTTACAACTCTGACTGTGGATTGGAAACATCAACCGATTTCCAACACTCTGCAATGCACTTACTATTTACATGATCCAACGCCTTCAGAATACTAATATATAACAATTAAACAATATTTTAGATCGACATTGATCCACGGGTGATCGATGGTTGATCAAAAAGCTCGCACACAGGATTTAACTCATTTATAAAACACACACAAGCGTATACAACAATAAAACAGGTTTTCATATAAATACAGAACAATTTACATTCCAAGCTAAGGCATTTCAGCCTTAAAAACAAGCTCACACTCAACTACATTTTCCTCACTCTCAAATGCCTATCTATCACGCTCTATCACATTACATTTATATAAGAAGTGTTAGATCGGAAGGATCCGATCAGATCCGATCCTTGTTTTTCTCCAACAGAACTCTCCATAATGTGTGTATGGCAGATAACATATCCATCAAATCCTCTTTAAATCTGTTTTAGAGCAGATTTTCCTCCCTTCGTTCAGCTCGACTTTCCACGTCCTTCTCACTCCGCTTCGATTCCTCTTTAATTAAGAAGGGGTTAGATGCTCCTGCATCAATATACCTTGTAATGCTTGTGACCAATTGTGATACTAATGATGTGTGACCTAGCAAATTGACTTCGGTGAGAATGATTTTGTGTGGTTCACCTGTAATCGTGATGCTGAATGTTGATGAAGTACCAGGTTCCTACATAGGCCGGGGTGGGAGGAAATTTCAATCCTAACACTGCTATTCTAAAACTAACGAATGTGAAGCAGGTGCCTACTAAAGCGGGGTGGGAGGGCACATCTCTAAAGGGAACCCCGTCGAAATTCTACTCCAAATTTAAAATGGGCATAACTCGGTCAATGTAACTTAGAATATTTAATATAGCCCATTTTTTGAAATAGAATTATCATTATGCATCTTCCCATGTGTTTTAAATCACTATCTGTAGACTCTCAAAACTCAGATTCACGCTGCACCGATCCCACTATCACAAAATTTCTGAAAAAAATAACTGATTTCAAATCAGCGACAACTCCCTCGTCCAGACTCTGATTCGACTGATTTGTTTTTGAAATCAGGTGATTTTTCAAGAGTATATATGATCTATGATCATTTCTCTGAAATTTTTCACCAAAAACTGCAAAAAATGACAGGAGAGTCATTGTCCATGAATTCTGGTTAGAAAAATTTCTACAACACTGTTGATTTTAAATCAGCGATATCTCCCTCATCCGGATTATGATTTGACTATTTTTTTTTTGAAGTTGGCTATTTTTTTTGCAATAGATTGAGATATTCTATTTTTTTCTAAAAACAAATTCGCCAATATTTTTATATCTTCTCTACAAATGCGCTTCCCAAAAAAATTCTTCAAAAAAATGAAAAAAATGAAAATTCTTCCTATTTTGCCCAAGAAAGTGCTCTGTGGAGGTCCTCAAATTTTCATGGAGTTTGTTAAATATGACTACAAAACGTTGAAACTGAAATATTTTTCAAACCATTATTCTCATTGATTCATAATCTGAATCTGATACCACTGATCCGGATCTTGGGGGGAGGCCCCCAAGATCTGAAAAATTGAAATGCCAAAAAAATGAGAGAACACACAGTAAATAAAACTAAAAACAAATATTTTTATTAAAAACATAGAAGAACTGTAGAAGCTACATTGCGGTGGAAATTATGTCCTTATACAAGATGTCACTTGTTACTTATAACATTTTTTAGTTACAACACCACATATAAATTCCATGGGTGGGTAAATAACATGGGTGAATGAATACCATGTGTAGATGTCACTTACAATACCATGGGTGGATAAATACCATGGGTAAATTCCATGTGTGGATTTATGTGGAAGACGTCTTCCATTAGCGACATGGAAACCTTGTCCTAGCTGAGCAGCATAATCCTCTTAGCATTATCCTTTCGTACCTTCCAGAAAAAGGAATGAATGGTTTGCTCCATCTTGCGAAGAATGCCCATCAGAGCCAGCAAGACAGAGTTCTGAAATATTGGTATACTGTTAAGCATCGATTTGATGAGGAAAACCTTACCTGCTAAATTGAGCTAGGACGTGCCCTAGGTTTTCATATTATGCTTGAATTTACCCAACAATGGGATCCAATCCCTCCCAGATGGGACTCCATGGAATATTGGCAAACCGAGGTATTTAAAGGAAGCCCAATTCATGGAACCTTTGAATCCAAAGATTTTGCTGATGGTGCTTAGCTTGATTCCACAGAGGTTCCATGCATAAATGTGGCATTTACCAACATTAAGCTCACTCCCAGATTCGTTACAGGAAGCAATCAATTTCAAGCTTGAATTACATGGCCAAATTGGAGGAAGCACCACTGAGTAGGAGAGAGTCATCAGCAAACAGAGCATGGTTAATGTTTTTGAATCCACTGGAAATTCTGAGTCCCATAAGCTCTTGATCAACGCATATTTTATCCATCATGAAGTTCATGACAGAGGCTTGAATAAAAAAGAGAAGCGGGGAGAGAGGGTTTCCTTGCTTGAGACCCTAGTTGGCTCTGAGGAAATCAACAATACGTCCATTTACAAGGGGGTAAATCCAAGGTTCTATGATGCATTCCTTGACCTAGCTTATAAAACAGATATCAAACCCAAACTCTTACATAACCCCGAATAAGAAATAGTGTCTCACTCTGTCAAATGCAATAGCAAGATATAGCTTAACAACAATGGATTTTTCTCTCCTTTGGACGCTCGAATGTATCACTACCTGAACAAGGATAAAATGGTCAGTTAGCTTCCTTACTTTGACAAATCCCCCTTGTTTTTCTAAAATGTGCTCAGGGAGAAGGAATTTCAGCCTACTTTCCATGACTTTAGTGATGAGCTTATAGCCAATGTTGCAGAGGGAAATAGGTTTGAACCTATTAAAGGTACATGCTCCCTTCACTTTAGGGATTAGGGCCAAGAAAGCAGATTTTGTGTTGCCCTTGAGCTTATGACAAGATTGATATTTTAAAATCATTTTGTGCAGGTCCCTTTTGACCATGTTCCAACAAGCCTTGACAAAACGAGCAGTGAAACCATCCGACCCAGGTGCCTTGTCCGGATCCATGTCATTGAGGGCCTGCTTAATTTCTTTGATGGTGACAGGAGCAATCAACAAAGTGTTCATCTGAGCAGTGAATTTTGAAGGTACAAGTTCAAGAAGATTAGAGTTGCGTCTCACCATTTTATCCTCTGTATACAGACCTTTGAAGTGATGGTGGGTAGTTTTTTTTATGCTGTCAAAGTCGTTGATGGATTGGTTTTCTAAGGATATCTCAAATATCGAATTGAAGCTTATTCTTGCTTGAGTCTTATTGTGGAAGAAGGAGGTGTTTCTGTCCCCATCTTGAAGCCACAGGCTATGAGATTTAAGTCTCCGAAACTCCTCCCCTGAATGCATGCTTTATGAAACTTAGCCTGGAGATCCTCTTCCAACGTTAAGTTGTCCTTCGAGATGTCCATTGTTTCCATTTGCTTTGGTGGCTCTCCAGACTGACCTGGGTTTACCTCCCTTCCTCAATCAGGGATGGGAAAGATTTAGCCCAACCCTTAAGGTCCCTCTTCACTCTCCTCAACTTCTCTTCCCACAAAAATAAGGGGGATCCACTGACAGGAAGTCTCCAGACATCCTAGACCCTTTTCAAGAAGTCATTATGCTGCACCTAAAGAGAATGGGTCCCGGGTTTCTTTTCGGTTTCAAATCAAGCCTTATGGGCTTGTCGTCCGAGACTGACACAGAGAGAATATCAGAGCTAGCATCTAGACCTAATAAGAAGAAATAACTTTGGATAAGAAAGCGATCTAACCTTGAAATGATGTGGCCCGGTCCCATTCTTCTGTTGGTCCATGTGTATTTTCCTTTTCCAGGCTTAATGTCCAACATATCCCAATCTTGTATGAACTCTTCCACCCATTCCTTGGTTCGAACCCTCACAATGCTGCCCCCGCGCTTATCCCCATGGCTTAAAGTAAGATTCAAGTCTCCATCAAGAATGACATTATCCTATGGTATCTCGTTTGTTAAGTCCCTTATGGACTCCCAGCAATTCATTTTGTCCCCCAGGCTGACTAGGGCATAGATGTTGAAGAGATTCACTATCTATTTGGAATGTTGATGTAGAAACTGAGAAAAAATCCAATTTGAGTTGTATTTAACTTGGATTTTCTCAAGTCATGTCTCATTCCATATAATTCCTATCCCTCTTGAGGAGCCTCTAGAGGAGACAATTAAACCTCCTCCATTTCCCCAAAATGGTTTTCCTTTGTGAATGAAATCCCTTTCCTCCAATTTGGTTCCTTGGATGAGAATAATGTCTGGCTTTTCCAATTTGGATAAACTTTTCATCGTTTCCTCTTTTAGATTGCTCCCTATCCCTCTATATTTCCATGAGATGATCTTCATTACTTCCATTTTTGGGCTGAGAGGGCTCCCTTAGAGCCCTAGCCTTGATTTATGTTTGTCTTAGGGTTTCTTGCCAATGTATTTTCCAAAGTCAGTTGGCTCCCTTGCAACTTCTCCTTGTAGGTTTCTTGTTCTCTCTTCTCCTTGGAGATTTTCCTTCCCCTGGTGGATCTTCTGACCGAGGCTGGAAAGTCCCCAATTTCTCCATACTCATCTGAATCCTATGAATCTATATCTTCACCCTCAGAGGAAAGATCCTTCTCATTTGGGGATTCACCAGGAGGATGACCACTCTTTCGATATGCGGGGGCTTCCTACATTTAGATATCCTTCTACAAACCCCTTGGGTCAACTTCTTTGACTTCTTCTATTTCTGAGTACAAGGGCATAAAACTATTCTCTTGACCTTTCACGGTGGGTTTGGCTTTGGGAATTCTCCCAGGATTTGCAGCACTCCCTTTTCCTTTTCCATCTCCTTATCCAGTTGCCCCTAGTATAATGCTCATTTTGGTTTTCTTGGCTTGCTTCCACCCTTATTCCTTATCCTTTTCTGGACCTGCATTTTTGGGGAATTTCTTGACGAAGTGGCCATACTCATGTCATCCAAGACATTTGAAAGGCAGTTATTCGTAATCTAACTTCTGTAGATGGGTCAAACTTCCTACCGTGAGCTTGATAGCTTTTGGAAGCCCACTTCGAGGTCAACCTCCACACAAATTCTGGCACGGTCATACTTATCCTTGTTATTATCCTGATATATGAATAAGGATAAGTATGATTACGCCAGTGAACTGGTAGGTTCAAGAGTCTGACCCAAACCAATACAGTAGTTGGAACGTCCTCTGAAAGATCGAAGTCTAGCATCCATCTGTTTAAATACAGACCTTCAGGACCCATGAAATAGGGGTTTTTACTAATGATCAGATATTTTTCCTCCTTTGAGATGAATTCCAATAGAAATATACCCAACCCCAAGAAGTAGGAGGTGACACTGTTTGCGATGAGATGTCTCTAGTTTTTATTGATCCAAGCTTCCATAGTTTTCGGTGAAGGCCATAATCCTATAAACTACCCAACCACCGCACGATCTGCTAGAGAGAGGGCAACCTTCATTGTTCCCTCAGGCGGAAGAGCCACTAAGGGGATCTCATCCAATCTCTTAACAGACTTGGAGGCAATTTGCTTCTTCTTTGTTGGCTGAAAAGCAATCAACTGCATGAAAGCTTCGACCTCAAGAGGAGGAAGGGTAGGGGCCTTATTCCATAGTTTCAGTCCCTTTCCAGGGAAAGCACCACACTCTAGCGCCACCCTGACACCGTAGCAAGAAACCCTATGTGCAACAACAAGCCCATTGCAGAGCGCTGCATTTTTGGAAGATTTTTTTTTAGAGAAATCTATTTAATGTTATTAATATTAATAATTAATGTTAAAATTAATATTTATAATTATTATTAATATTAAAAGGTAATATTTGCATTGATATTAATTATTATTAATATTAACATTGACATCAATAATATAAATAATATTAATATAATATTATCAACATTTAATATTAACAATAATATTAATAAATTTTAATTTAAAATATTTATTATTATTATTATTATTATTATTTATTAATATTATTAATATTAATTAATATTAAAATTAATACAAATATTAATAATATTAAAATTAATATAAATATTGTCTACATGATTTTAGATAAATGATGATCAGGTGCTTTGTTAAGGCACTCTTTGATGTGAAGCGTTTCAATTTCGTACCTAGATCAGGGTGATATATTAGACATGATGAAAATATAGTCATGCCAAACTTTAAAAAAACAAATTAATATAAATATTAATGATGATGATGATGATGGTGGTTAACGTCCACTGAGACCAATAAATTAATATTAATATTTTTATTCATATTCATATTATTATTAATATTAATATTAAGATTATAATTAAAATTAAAAAACTTAAATTTAGATTATATATTATAACATATAATGTCTTTTTAAGTTATAATCTTTGTTGCAATATTGACCTTCCTAACCTTTTAAGATGTCAAAATTATAGTGAGCTATGGAGGCTTCTCTCCAAGCCTTTTGAGCATAGAAATAAAATCCTAAATCAAACTAAATAACTCTTTTCTTTAAGTCCAATAGATCAAATATTTGTCTGAGTGGACGTTAACCACCATCATCATCGTCATCAATAATTAATACTCAATTTAATATTTTTTTTTTTTTTTGCTTGGTTAGACTAATCCTACACCCACGGGTTTCGAACCGGTGACCTTGCAGAACGGAGTGCCTTAACAGTGCACCCCATCACCGACTGCTCTACGCCTCGTGGGCAATACTCAATTTAATATTAATAAATAATATTAAACTTAATATAAAATTATTATTAATATTTAATGTTTTGGCATGAATATTTCTACAGTCATTAACACTGAATATGAGTCAAGTGTTCACTCACCGTTATGCAGCAAAATTTGAAATCTAAAGTTGAATAGCTTTCCCTCTTCAAAATAAAACTGAGACTAACAATCTCATTAACTCCATTTCGAATAGAACCATGTGCTTCATAGTACACATTCTTGTGGAAAAGATAACTTCTAGAAAATCACAACAATATTTAATGTCATTAATGTTAAAGATATTAATACTGCAATTTATTAATTAATATTAATATTAATATTAATATTAATTAATAAATTAAAATAATAATAATAAATAATATCAGAAATTAAAATTTAATAATATTAATATTAATTATAAATGTTGTTAATATTATTTATAGTAATAATGTTAATTTCATCAATAATGTTAATAATCTTAATTAAATGTTATTAATATAAATAATTAACATTCAAATTAATATTTATAAATATTAGTAATATTAAAAATAATATTCATATTAATTACTATTAATAATAAAAATTCAAATTAATATTATGATTTATTAATATTATTGTTAATATTATTTATAGTAATAATGATAATGTGATTAATAATATTAATTAAATATTATTAATATTAATAATTAAAATTAAAATTAATATTTATAAATACTAATAATATTAAAAATAATATTTATATTTATATTTATATTAATTTATATAAATATTATCATAATTTTTTTACATGTTTACAAATAAAACCCATGTTAATACCCATGTTAATATTGGTTAAACTACTATTATAAGTTTTCATTTAGTTTTAAAAAAATCTTGATACTATATTAATATTAATGTTAGTAAAAGGTAAAACTATTATCATATATTTTTAAGTTAGGCAGATCGTTTTAAATCCATATTAATATATTGGAAATTTTATCAAATTGTAATCAATGAGGGTTAATGAATCATTTTTGAAACACACATTTACAAGTGTAACATTTTTTAAAATAAAATTTTAATGCAACCAATATAAGTTTTAACATTTTTTTTAGTGAAGTGGTCTAAGTTCATACTTTTTTCTTTTAGTGAAGTGGTCTAAGTTCATCAGATATTGCAACAATATTGACTTGTGGCTTGAGAAACCGCAGCCCAAGGGCATCTAAGCATTGACTTGTGGCTTGAGAAACCGCAGCCCAAGGGCATCTAAGCCATAAAAATCACTCTGGGATCGCACCCGGTCTAGGCTACACAAATGCTAAGCTAACTAGGTTTAACTTGTACCCTCCCTCTAGCACAAGCCCAACAACGTCCATGAGGCTTGATCTTGGGCTGCCTTTTTTACGAGGTCCATCCTCAACCGATTGTGCTACTCAAACTTGACAACTTTTTTATTTTAAATTAAATATCTTTAATCTTAAAATTATTTTAGTTTAAAACTTATAATTATAAAACTTAAAAAATCTAAAACTTAATCTATCACACTTATCACTTATCAACCTGCATTTAATAATTTTAATATTAATTTTTTTAATATTTAATAACTTAGAATTGTAAAATATTATGTGATTTTTTATTAAATATTAATTTTCTTCAATATTTATTAACTTAAGTTGACTTCATTTTTTTATAATTTAGAATTTTCAGAGATTTATTTAAAATAATTTATTTTTTGGGCGATCATTCATATTCAATTTATTGTATTGCAACCACCTAATCATGAAATGGCAAACAAATTGGTAACACATAAAAAACCACTCAAGTTAACTAATGAAATAAAAAAAAAACATTCATTTTCAATTTATTGTATTGCAACCACCTAACTATGAAATGACAAAAAAAAATTGTAACACATAAAAAAACCACTCAAGTTAACTAATGAAATAATATTAATATATAAAAAAAAAATTAAAAATTAAAAATAAAAAACAAAAACATACTTTTAAAAATGTAAAACACACCTTTAAAAATGTAAATTGAGATACATTTTAAATCATCGCACGTTTCAATATAGATTTTATAATTTTTTTTTTAATTCAATTATGAATGTGAATAAGCATCAGTTTTACAATCATTGCAAGTTTTAAAATAGATTTTATAAAGTCTTATTTTTTTTAATTCATTTATCACTGATCATGTTTGATTATTGAAAAAAAAAATGATTATGCTATTGTAACACAAGTACTCCAACCAACTTATGGTGAATAAATTTTATGTAATGTAACTGTTTATTCAAGAATTTGTTGGAAACAAATTCTTGATAATTATCTATGAAATTATCTATTTACGGGAGGCGGGGGACTCAACCCGATACCAGAAAAGGGAGCCATGAACTAACATTTGGGAGATGCGTGTCAGAGGTGGGTGATATTTGCAATATGCACAGCTATTTCATATTTGTTTATAGAAGGTGGGTTTGCAGAAGTTATATTGCCACATCATGCGTGGGTTTTATGTGATTACATTGGTTCCACCATGCATCTGCACCATTTCCCTATGAGAATCTGATTTGGATCGATCAAATTCATCGATTTGCCTTGGTTCGAAAAACCTAGATCGTAAGCACCAGAACTCATGATTTCTCAAGATGTTTGATTGCTGAGCATAAGCAACATAGAGTTATAAGCAGCATTACTTGGACGATTAAGGCATCACGAGGGTTGTTGGAGAATGTATGGGTGCTGAGCAGCGCAGAAGGTCAACACGTATGATAAAATATAAGTAATGCTTTTTCATTTGTTTCTGGTGTTTGATTATGTTCAAAATACTTTCCATGTTTATATGGAAAGATATATATATATATATATATATATATATATATATATATATATATATATATATATATTATTGTATCCGCAAGAAAATAGAAGATGCATGTACTTTACTTTAAAAGAGAATTTCTTGAATAGATTAAAGAGGGTAACTCTTTAATATAAATATTTAAATAATATTGTATAAGTAAGAAAATAAAAGATGCATGCTCTTATTTAAAAGGAATTTTGTACTCATTTAGTTTATGAAATGATAACAAGTCCAAAGTATTTTCTTGAATAGATTAAAGAGAGTAACTCTTGAAATATTTTCATGTGTAGTGAAAAAGAAAAGAGAAGCTTCTCACATTAATATTCTATACATTAACCATGTTGTAAATAGTAATTATTGAATAAATCCATGGATAGTTTACCATGGTATTGGTAAATATTAATGAATTAATAAATCCATGGATAGTTTACCATGGTGTTGGTAGAGATTAATTATTTCATAAATCCATGGCTAGATTAGGAGGGTGTTTGTAAATATCAGTTAATTCATAATTCCATGAATAGATTACCATGGTGTTAATAAATATTGGCTATTTAATAAATCCATGGATTAAGGAACTACTCAGTTATATTTCTTTATATGAACAAACTATGTTTCTTTAGAGGAACAAACTGTGTGATTACTTTTTATCGTGATTATGATATTAATGCCTTTTGGAAGAAAATCATGCATAGGCATGCAACGTATGTAATAACTTTCATTGGAAAGAATATAAATATTTGTATGTGGGAAAGATAGCATGTTGTGCTAAACTACATTGGAAATAATTGTTAGTATAATCTTTGAAAAAAGAAGACATGTATTGTATTCTTAATTGCATAGTGTTACAGAAAAGAAAACATATGTTTACAGGCTCACTTGTGTTGAGATTTTCTTTGGGAAGATTCGTGAAGGAAGCTATGTGCTCCGTTGTGTAAGCATTCCTTTGGGGAGACTCTTTTGGAATCTATATGCATTTGCATGCATGGGAGCAACATTTGTTATGTTAGTGCATAGTGTTACAGAAAAGAAAACATATGTTTACATGCTCACTTGTGCTGAGATTTTTTGTGGGAAGATTTGTGAAGGAAGCTATGTGCTTCGTTGTGTAAGCACTCCTTTGGGGAGACTCTTTTGGAATCTATATGCATTTGCATGCATGGGAGAAACATTTGTTATGTTAGCTTGCATTCCATGCACTAAAAGTAATAGCTTAAGGGTTAGTTATTTTGATTAAATTTATATAAATCGCATGCACGAATATTGTAATTGATATATCAGTTTATTTTAAAGAAATGTCAGGGAGATGTAGCTATTGTCTTGCAGGAATGTGTGCTTATGCGAGAGAAACATTAGTTAATGTGATTACTTATAACTAGCACATATGCAGTATGTGTTGTTAAAGGGAGAATGTCAAGGTATTTTACTTTCATGTCATGAATATACAACAATAGATGGAGAAGCCTCTCTAGTATAGATATATGAAATGGTTATGAATCCTGACATCAATGTATGTTGAAAGCATCATTAGCAGGGAATGATGGTGACCTATACAAAGGAAATATTATGCTTAACTTGGTGGCAGGTAAATGATTATGGTTCATGCAGATAAGTGTGAGCTGCAGGATGATCCAATGTACGATCCTCCATTGTAGGGAATCCATGCCTCCAAGATATGAAGATATGAAGATTAATGTGTAAATGTTATCACATTTATTGTAATGGCTTTAAGCTAGATATTTGTATATTTCCTTGTAAGATTTATAAATGATGGTTAAGGGATGTCCCTTATAATCGATTGAGTGAGGGCTGATCACCCTCACGAGCGTTTAATAATAAAATTAAACGTTGTTGGTTTTCACCCTATGGGGTTTCCAAGGTATATTGGTGTTCAGTGATGTGATTGATTATTGTGTCAAGTTGATGATGTTGATTCCTTTCTTGTTATGATGTTCATAATGGCAAGTATGTGATGACCACATGAATAATGAAATGAGTGGAAGGTTATATCATACAGTATTATGTTAATGTACTATAATGGAGGTTGTTAATGGTTAAGGAGCTTACTATTCTTATTCTCAAAGTTACACTATGAACTGGTAAACATTCTATGTAATGATGAGTAAGGAATATTTAATAGTGAACAGATAGTTACGCATGAGTAACTTGTATAAAAATTTTAACTCCTTAAATTTCCATGTGAAGTTAACGTCGTATGTTAAAAGTGGTATCAGAGCTAAAGGTTGCAGCACTGGTGCCTTTGGGGATTTGTTAAGCAAAAAGAAAACATTTTGTAGAGGAGCAATGAGAATTTCCTGATGGGGATGAGTACTGCAGTAGGGAGAGAAATAAGCTAATTCTAAAGAGATCGGAGATGAAATGCGCATCTCTGAAGGAAGGCATCGCATCTCTAATCGAGGTCGAACAAAGAGTTTCAAGAGATGAGAATTATTATCTTTCTTTTCTTGAAAAAATAGTTATTTTATTTATGGAAATTAGAATGCATACAAAGTAATAGCAATGAAGTTAGAGTTTCTTTAAAAAGGATATGTCTTTTCCATGTACGTAAGAATTCCATTGTTATGTTGAAGTTTTTCATGAAAAGAGATGGGAATTTGGTTTCTTGAAAATGAAACATGTGCGTTTTTTTCTTGAAAATTTAAACTAATATACATTTGATTTTTTCTGGGAGAGAAATATGTATATTTTGAAATAACTCTTGCATGTGAATCTTGCAACTAAAAGAGACAAATATAGAGTAAAAAGTGGTTTTACTTAATATGCAAGATTGTGCTAGTTCTTTTGGAAAGTAATAAAGCATTGCTAATATGATAATCTTTTAGGAAGATATACCATGGTAAAAGGAAAACTTATTGTGTTGGTTTTTTCTGAAAAGAATCCCTTTCGTCTCTTCTAGAAAACATAATTATTATGTTAAAGATTTCTATTATGTTAATCTTTTTACATGAAAATAGTATTTCATGATGATAGAATTCTAAGAAGGGAATATGTGTTGCCTACAGTAAAGAAAGAGCTATCTCGCTTGCATGCACAAAGAGGGGGAGTTGTCTTTCTTGCATGCACAAAGAATAGTCATTGTGTTATAGACGTATATTCAAGGCATGGTCTGTGCATATGCATGTTGATTTCCTTTAAAAAGGAAATTTTTATATACGTAAAAAAATGGCATTGCATGAGATTATCTTCTATTTAAAACAATTCTTAAAAATGTGCATGCTATTATAATATAATTTTTCTGGATAAGAATATGCATATGAGATTAATATGTGTATTATGCTTTATTTTTTGGGGAAAGAAAGTATAAAAAGAATGAAAGAAAGATAGTTACCTTTCATTTGAGTTTGAAAAAAAGTAATTGTTTTTGCATGCAATAAAATTTCTAAAGTTACCATGCACTACTTTAAAAAAATGAATGTGTATAGTGATGGTGTGTGAAACTAATGCATGAATGCAAAAGATGAGGAAAGTCCTTATATAATATGATAGAGTGTTAAAATTAAATTGAATGAAGCCTCTTAATGGGTCAAGTTGTGAGACTTAACTATAACGACTAGTTGATTGACTCGTTTTTGAATGAGTCATCATGGATGCATTAAGATTATTAGTGGCATTGGATAACTAGTTTTAGAGTGACTTGTGTCATGGATGCATTAAAATTATTAATAGCATTGATTAGTTATGAATGAATCACTAATGAAATTTATATGCACAAATCGATTTTGACTAAAGCTATTTGAAAGTTGTGAACAAGTGATTATGATAATTACTTCGTGTGTCAGTCTGTTGGAACAGAATTACGGGAATTGGAAATGTTTACACTCATACCCTAATCGTTATTGACACATACACATTAATGAATATTTGTATATACTTTTATGCATGATGACATTGTATGCATGACAACATATTATGCAAGAAATTAAAATGATTGCGTAAGTTAATATGTGTTGTAGAAATGCATATTTACAATTAGCATTGCTTCTTATAGTAAGCATGGGTAGCTTAATGGAAACAGGAAATCTGTGAAAATAAAACATCGCAAACATTGCAATGTGAATTTCAACATTAAATGTTAAAGTATCATGTTTTAATGTACATGATTTTGTTATTTCGGAAATAATAACGTACAACACATGTATGCTACTTCCAGGGGGGAAGTTGTGACAGCTTCATTAAAGTTAACTAGTATTAACTAGTTAAAGACAATTTGTTTAATTTTCTTTTATCTAGAAAGAAAAACTTAAATAATCACTGTTGATAAAGCAAATTATTTAATTTGTTGAAATTAATTAATGAAAAGAAAATATTTTTAAGCTGATGGTAAAAATGTTTCCAAGAATAGGAGGTGGTTGGAGACAGTTGGAAAGACAGTTACCTACTCCTCTGAGGATAAAGATGAATCCCAAAGGAGGAGTAGGGGTTTTGTGCCAAATGGTAAAGGGGAGTATTTTCTAGAGCTAGTTGTGATCAGTTGAAAATAACTGATAGCAACCCTTGTGAAACTAAACTTTCTGAGTTTGACTGGATTGGCCATCCAGAGGTCATAGCAGAAAGAGAATTTATTCCATTGTTAACCCGGGGAACCATCCAGATTCTGGAGCTAGGGGGCAAGTGGAGGACGTAATAGCCTCCCTTGATGATTGGGAGGACCACAACTTGAAAGACTAAATTTTCAGATAAGTATAAAGACTTTTTAGTGTGTTGTGCTATTTTGAATTAATATGGAAAGATTGACTATCTAGATGTGAAAATGACTCGATTTGGTTGTGGAAACCAAATCCTATGGGTTAGGAGGAGCATTTTTTTTACCATTGTGGTTCTCATAACGGAACAAGTTAAGTAAAAACTTGTGTTATATTAAAACGAATTTTTATATGATTGAGTAAATATTTTATGTAGATATTAAGAGAAAAGGAGCTCGGCGCTCGGAAAATGAATTACTGAATGTATAAGTTCATTTATTTTATTACTAATTTGTTTGGATGTGTTAGCATAGGCTAGGATATGCCCATGGTGCATTGATTGACCATTGGTACGATTAGAGAGCTAGGTGCGCTTTGAGTGCTTTTGAAGTACTGTGTGGATGTCTTTAGTAGGAGCTAAGATGGTGTGCACATGATGCATTGATTAGAGAGTTGGTGCTCTCTGAGTACTTGTGGAAGTACTTTGATTAAAACATCTCTTGATATTGCAAGAATATTTGATAGTTGCAAGTATTTTTCATTTGATTGAAACTATGTGACTAATGTGAATGAATGGTTAGTCATACATTACAGGCTCTTTCCAGGAAGTGTTAATAGGTGTTCAACCATTCTCAAAGTTCTTGCATAAAAGTCATCATTACATCCAATAGTAAATGGTAAGTAATGGTAAGTTCGTATAGATATTTTTCTATATTTTTATGAATTGAATAAGGGATAAGCAGTTAGAAATGGAAATGAAATTTTCTTTGTGCTATACATGCCTATGAATATGGATATAAACATTATTGTTTCAATTAATGGCATCTAAGGAAACAAAAGTGTTTCATTGTGAGGGGAAGGACCCCATTTGGGTTGTTTATATTGTTATATCATGAGTATAAGATTAAGTTTAAGTGAGAGAAGCACACCGAGGACGGTGTTATCTTCAAGGGGGGAGTATGTAACACACGTACTCCAACCAACTCATGGTGAATTAATTTTATGTAATGTCACTGTTTATTCAAGAATTCGTTGGAAACGAATTCTTGATAACCATCTATGGAATTCTCTATTTACGGGAGGCAGGGGACTCAACCCGATACGGGAAAAAGGAGCCGTGAGCTAACATTTGGGAGATGCACATCAGAGGTGGGTGATATTTGCAATATGCATAGCTATTTCATATTCGTTTATAGCAGGTGGATTTTCAGAAGTTATATTGCCACATCATGCGTGGGTTTTATGTGATTACATTTGGTTCCAACATTCATCTACACCATTTCGCTGTGAGAATCCGATTTGGATCGATCAAATTCACCGATTTGCCTTGGTTCGGAAGACCTAGATCGTAAGCACCAAAACTCATGATTTCTCAATATGTTTGATTTCTGAGCGTAAGCAACATAGAGTTATAAGGAGCATAACTTGGATGATTGAGGCATCACGACGGTTGTTGAAGAACGTATGGGTGCTGAGCAACGCAGAAGGTCAACACATATGATAAAAGGTAAGTAATGTTTTTTCATTTGTTTCTGGTGTTTGATTATGTTCAAAATATTTTCCATGTTTATATGGAAAATGATATATATATAAATATTGATATATTATTGTATCCACAAGAAAATAGAAGATGCATGTACTTTACTTTAAAAGGGAATTTCTTGAATAGATTAAAGAGGGCAACTCTTTAATATAAATATTTAAATAATATTGTATAAGGAAGAAAATAGAAGATGCATGCTCTTACTTTAAAAGGGATTTTGTACTCATTTAGTTTATGAAATGATAACAAGTCCAAATTATTTTCTTGAATAGATTAAAGAGAGTAACTCTTGAAATATTTTCATGTGCAGTGAAGAAGAAAAGAGAAGTTTCTCACATTAATATTCTATACATTAACCATGTTGTAAGTAGTAATTATTTAATAAATCCATGGATAGTTTCATAAATCCATGGATAGTTTACCATGGTATTGGTAAATATTAATGAATTAATAAATCCATGGATAGTTTACCATGGTGTTGGTAAAGATTAATTATTTCATAAACCCATGGGTAGATTACGAGGGTGTTTGTAAATATTAGTTAATTCATAATTCCATGAATAGATTACCATGGTGTTAGTAAAGATTGGTTATTTAATAAATCCATGGATTAAGGAACTACTCAGTTATATTTCTTTAGATGAACAAACTATGTTTCTTTAGAGGAACAAACTGTGTGATTACTTTTTATCATGATTATGATGTTAATTCCTTTTGGAAGAAGATCATGCATAGTGTTGTAGAGGTAAATCCCCTCTGCGGACAGAGGAGATCCCTACTAGCCCAGAATGGGTCTAGCAACAATCGTAACACGCTATGGTGTAGGTCCCTAATTGCAATAAACCAACTTGCGAAGAAGGCTTACCTCGAATCCAACGTTGTTGTTTGTAGAGAAGGTAGTGCTCTCGTTCCTTTGCTCCAACAGATCATAATCCTCATGCTCGTCGCGATCTAACACCTGCACACACAAGAAACACAACAAACACAAGCGCAAAATCCAATATAAACAATTATGTGTCAGTCAGAGAGGACACGACTCATGATCATAATGAAAAAAATGAGTGGAACCATAACCAATAGTCGCTTATCATTAATTCATACAAAGGAAAATACAACCTGGCTCTGACGCTGAATTCTCCTTCGACGGGTCGCCAGCGGAATACGTCTCGGTAAAGCTTGTCAAGGATGGGGAAAAGCCTCTCTCTTCGATCTTCAATCTCCTTGCTATTGATTTAAGACTGTGAGGACTATTGTAGCATTCTTTAGGCTATGAAGGCTCTTGGAGATTAGCTTGCAAAGGAAAATGGCAAGCTTATATAGATGGAGGAAGGGGAGTTGGGATCCCTACAATCATGGGATTGGCCCTATCCTCAAGGAAGCTTCCATAAGAGGTGGAAAAATACTTCCTCTACATGGGAATTCGGAGCCAACCTCCCAACTCAAATTAGAGACCAGTATAGGAATTGGTTGGGGTCAATCTTCCGCCATTTATTTTTTAAAAACACTCCTTATTAAGCCTGGCGCGGGTGCGGCTCTAAGACAGAGCACCAATTGGCGCGCCCTCTTTGGGGGATTTTCCCCCTTAGCACGAGGGCTGAACTGTGTACCTGTGCCAATGAAAAAAGGTTATTTTTAGGGTTTTTCACAAGGAGCTGTTTTCAGGGCAATAAAAGGAGTTGTTTTCAAGTTATGTCACTGCTCATAGGTCACGGAAAGAGCCCTCCAATGTGCGGGACGGGGAATTGCAGGGACGATGACAAATTGCTGTGTAACAGATGCCCCCTAAAGCATGAGGCCCAAAAGAGAGAGAGGGGTGAAATTCTTTACGAGAACATGTCCATCTAAAAACATTGCTGTCGGAAAACCTGTGTAGAGAAGTACAACTGATATCTGAGATACATGATATATATGTGGTATGGGCACAGCCATCCATAACAGAGTACACAATAATCCAAATGCAAGGCATGGACGCAGTCATCTAGTAAGGATCGATAAATAGACTCAGGTATGGTCGCAGCCATCCAATTAGTCAGTCATGTAAATAATCATGATAATCCACAAAATTGCAGTCTGGATTATAACAGACAGGAATCCAGGGTCTTACGCTCCATCTCGACCTGAACAAAGTACAATTTCAAGCATGCGAATATGTGAGCTGAAGTCGAACATGCAAGAACATCATCTGATTACCAGCCAATGATGAAAGTTGTTAACAAACGCGAGAGGTACCACCAATAATGACAATGGCCCTCAAGGTACTATAGGTACAATCTACGGCATGTGAATCAATGAGATGGCATCGAACACTAGTAGAATCACTCAATCAGAGGCCAATAATGAAAACCTCATGTCGAATGCGACGAACCTGCCATTGAGGCATGCAGGCTCCAAGGTACCGGACAGGAGTCTCTAAATCAGCTTCCTGGATAATGAGCTGAAGTCGACAGGAAGTGACCTTGATCGAAGGTGGGCCATAGTGTTTCCCACATCATCGACACGAGACAGAGGAACATAATGTTTGTGAATCAAGATCGGATGAGAATCAGAGGGAGGTTGAAAACTGCAGAGGCCAACTTCTTTTGAACATATCGGCAGCACGACATTGGATTTGGCAGTATTTAACATCAACGAATCAAAGGTCATGATGACGAGGCAAGGAGCAGATGAGTGGTCAAGAAGGATTAACCAAACCCATGGAGGCAAACAGAAAATGAGATGAGATGTCCCCAACCCAACACGATTGCGGACGAGTGCCCATGTTCCGAAGACATACTAAAACTTTAGCAATAATACGGTTCATTCGCCATTTTAAGCGAGTACCTCTTTATTTCAATGGCTAGTGTAGGCATCGCTTCGGCCCACTTAGTAAAGTAGTCGACAACGACGATTATATATGCATGCCCCCCGGCCGAATGAGGGTTACACGTTATGAAATCCATGCCCCATTTTGCGAAAGGGCCGACAGTAATAACAGGGTGCAGAGGGAGAGGTGGCACGCGCATCTTGCACTAAAAAACCTGGCACGCATGACATTTTTGGACTGCAACAATACAGTCTTTGAATATCGACGGCCAGAAGTAACCTGCACGCAGAATCTTCTGGGCAGTGGAATATCCGGACATGTGATCGCCACAGGCGCCACTGTGACAGTCATTCAAGAATCTTTCAGCCTCTTCCAAGGTTAAGCACCAGCGGAGCACCGAATCTACTCCAACTCGGTATAACATATCTCCTACAATGCGGTAGGGTTTAGACTGATGTTGAATCCGACGTCAGACATCTTTGGTCAACTCAGAGCAGAATTTTGATGTTTGAAGATACACAATAATATCGCCATACCATGGGTCATGAGTGCTGATAAGGAAGAGTGTTTCATCCGAGATATGATCCCCAGAATGAGATGGGGTGGAGTCTGTCGAGAGAGAGAAAATGAGATCCGCAAAAACCAGTGATTTGGTCGATTTAGCAGTGGTAAACTCTAAGTCAAACTCCTTAAGGATAAAGATCCATTTGGATTATTTTCCCCCCAGTAATTGTCGAGATAGAATGTATGTCACGGGGTTGCAATCTGAAACCACGGTTATTGTACGCAACAAGATGTAGTGGCGAAATCGTTGTACGACGTGTACTACGGCTAACGCCAGTTTCTCAACGTGAGCGTAACGCGTTTCTGTGTCGAGAAGATTCCGTGATAGATAATAAACGACGTGTTCATTTCCATCATCATCATCCTGCACCATAACCATAGGTATGGTGCTAAATGCGGCGGCCAAATATAGAGTGAAATCATGGTGATAGTTTGGAGGACGAAGCAATGGAGCATTAACAAGTAACGTCTTCAGCTTCTCGAAGGATCATTGAGAAATCTCGTCCCAATGAAAGGGAATGTTTTTCTTTAAAATACGTGTGAAACCTTTGGCAACTTCCGCGTAGTTTAGAATGAAGCGTCGAAGGAAATTAGCTTTTCCCTACAGGCTCTGCAATTGGTATAACGAAGAGGGTGATGGGAGATTGATAATGGCCTTGACCTTTAGAGGGTCGAGGCAAATCCCGTCCTTGGAGACTATGAACCCAAAAAGACGGCCAAAATCCACGCAAAAGACGCATTTATGAGGATTAAGCTGGATATTATAGCGTCGACAGCGAAGGAAAATCTAGCAGAGGTGTTCCGAGTGGTCCTCCCGCCGAGCTAAGTGAGCTGGCAGATCGTCCAGATAAGGCTGAATGATATGGCGTATGTCGTGGAATGCATAAGACATAGCACACTGGAAAGTAGCTCCAGCATTCTTCAAGCCTAACGGGAGCTTTTTATAATCAAAGGTACCCCATGGATAGATGAATGCAGTCTTGTGTTGATCGGCAGGTAAAATATTTATCTGATTATACCCAGAAAAGCCATCCATCAAGGAATAAATCTCACTCCCAGCACATTTGTCAATGATTTGATTTGTGAAGGGAGTAGGATAGTTTTCCTTAGGACAGGCGTGATTAATATCATGGTAATCAACACAGACCCTTATAGTACCCTGTTTTTTATCTACAAGGACAATGTTTAAGACCCATTCTGTGAGGGGAATTGGGTAAATGAAGCCCGCGTTCAGAAGTTTTTCAACTTCTGCTTTAATGGCAGCGGCTTTGCGAGGATGCACTGGGTGTAGGCGTTGGCGCACGGGTTTCGCACCGGGATAGGTAGGAATCTCATGCACTACTATGCTGGGATCAATCCCAGGCATTTCCTCATAGGACCAAGTGAACATGTCTCTGAATTCTCGGAAAAGATCAATATAAACTCGTATCTCATTAGGAGAACAAGTTACTCCCACATGTATGTTTTCAACTATCCCCGGTTTAACGGAGATGTTGATTGGAGTGGTTTGAGTAATGTTGCTCAGGTTTCCTTCTGACAAGACCTCATGTGTCAATATGGGCATCTGGAGAGGTGGAGTGGGAACTTGAGATGCAAAATGCTTTAGACAATCTGACATTGCCCCTAGGCTGGGCATAAAGGAGGAACGATGATGTGTATTGCTCCAAGGCAGCTCCTCAAGAGACATTGTTTCAATAATGGCTTTGTCAGAAGGGAATATCTCTTTAAGAGGATCAGGCGAGTCGGCCTCACCGAGCCAGGGGGATTGAGAATAGATATCTAAAGCCATGCTCAAGGGAGCATGTTGAGGAGGGGGAGGATCGGATGCGGCAACGATTTCGCGGTAATTAATCTCTGCTGGAGTTAAGGGCATCGATTCTCCAAAATCATTCACATGTTCAGGCGAAGGGATGATCCATGGGTCGTCAGACCTAAAGATCATATTAATTTGAACGGTGTGTAGTGGCGGTGCAGGAAAAATACCCATGAGGACGGGGTCCTTGAAGAGACTGGATCCTACACTATCGGGGGGATTTGGGATCTTATACATGTAAGGAACGTTGTTCTCGGAGGTAGAGGTGAAGAAAGACAACTGATCCATAGTAACGATTTTTCCCTCATGAGGGAACTTAAGAAGTCGAAAGAGGGTGGATGTCACGCATAACATAGCGTGAGTCCAACTGCGGCCGAGAACCAGGTTGTAGTTAAGCTTGGCATCAACTACTTCCACTTCTACGTTGACTATCTTCCCCCGTAACGTAATCGGTAAACTCTCGAGAACACCCAAGGGTTTAGATTCCCGACCATCAAATGCCTCTAAGGCATTGGGAGATGATGAAAGAGTCGAAGAGCCGATGGCCTTCCAGCAAGCGGATGACATGACACAGGTAGAAGCACCTTCATCCACAACGGCCCTATGGATGTTAAGACCGTTGATCCCGACTTGAATAACAAGAGCGATTTGATGTGGAAGCCGGGGGGTAAAATTTTCTAAGTCGAAGGTGAGAAGATTAGAATCAATGGGATCAATTCCACCGATTGCAGACAACAAAGCTTTCCGTTGTGATGGGCAACTTTGAAGAACTTCCAATGCAGACATGGCAGAAGGCGCCTGTGCCAAATCCTCAACAATACTGTAGTGCTGAGCGGCACGGGCATTTGGATTGTAGGAAGACCTTCTTAGAACACCTTTAGAAGGTGGCCTCACAACAGGTTCAGCAGTAGGCTTCTCAATTTCCAAAGGACCGGAGACATGTGGGGGAGGTGGACCTTCCACAACTTCATTTCCAGCTGCCTGATGCGATCCAGCATAATCCTTCGAACGCGTAGCAATGGAGACAGGTGTAGCACCATTCATCATAAAGACCTGGGACCCAAATGGTGCAAATGGTGAAGGCTGTTCAACCATCTGGGTCTGCTGAGACGGGAACAGTTCTTTAAGAACTGTCGGATTCCCTTTGGAGCCTTTGAGAAGTTGACTAATTTCAGATCGTCATGGAAAATCCTTGGTATAATGATCTCCTTCACAAATAAGGCAGGGGTACTTCGGTTTACGTTGAGAACTGTCCTCAGTACAAGGTTTAGAAGAGTCTGGCTTTGGGGCGTCGGGTTTGGATTTTCCTTTGCCCTTCTTTTTTCCTTTGGAGACATTTTCCATAGGATCAGCCTGAATGGCATTGACCTCCGCAGTTTTTCCAGAATCTGGGGGGTGGGAAGAGCAGAATTATTGGAAGAATTAGACTTCTTCTTCCCATTCAAATATTTTCGAGAATTTTGAGACACAGAACCAATAACACCATCCACCGCTGGGGTAGGTGGAGCTTTAGAGGTTCCCGGGCATGGAGCATCAGTCAAAATATCATATAGCTTGCCGGACTGAGAGTATACCAGATCAAGATACTGGGCACGCATTATGGCTTGTTCTTCAGTCACACATGCCCCCATAGCAATATCTTGCGCGATTTTGTTAACGAAGGATGTGGTGAACCAATGAGTTAGTAGTTGATCAGGTATATCAAACTTGATCAGCCTATGACGACGTCGCCACTCATGAATATGATCGGATATGTGGGTGGCTTTATCCTACTTCAACGAAGTCAGGAGATGCATCCTGGCTTCATAACGAACCGATAACTGAAAATGAGTCAGAAAAGCCATTGCTAAAGTATTGAAATCCTGAAAGATGCCACGAGGTAATTCAATACATCACTTAGCGGCAACACCGGTTAGAGTGCGCTGGAAGAGACGTAGACGAATTGAATCATCGACCCAAGAATTAGACGAACACCACAAATGGTAGGTCATTACATGAGCTTGGGGGTCTTCACCAGCTTTACCCTCAAATTTTGGGCAGTCGCCGGGTACCTTGGTCGGAACTGGAGGCCAATAAGGACTGTGAAGAATCGGGTCATTGGTTAATTTAGAAACATCTGGTAATTCCAAGGTAGCCAAAAACGGCAATTGCGGATTGAACAGCATGCCAGGCCCTCGATAAGGACCTGTACCTATACTCCATGCTGGTTGAGTATATCCTTTCCCCCATGGGTTCTGTCTGGTAGGATTCTGACCGTAGGGGGTATAGGGTGTATACCCAGTCTGATTCAGTTGCTGGTAACGAGTGTACGGGGCTTGATAACCAAAGTATGGAGCTTGATTATATGTCAGCCCCGTTTGGGCAGCCTGTAGATTTGGCTGCTGAGTATAGGTGTTGCCGGGTTGTTGAGAGTAATAGTTAGAACCTTGGGGCTGGTTATAATTCGGTCAGTATTGACCATGAGAATAGTAACCGCCTTGAGGTTGAGTGGGCTGCTGATAGGTGGGGCCCTGCGGAGCCTGATAATTAGGATGCAGTGGCTGATTCGGCATTGAATAAATCAGTTGTTGGGCAGGGTTGACAGAATGTGTAGGCTGGCCTGGTTGGACAGGCTGACCTGGCTGAACGGGCTGCCCTGGTTGAACAGGTTGACCCGGATAAACAGGTTGTTCCGGTTGTCCAGGTTGACCTAGATGTTGTGGAACACCGGGTTGTACCGGATGAGCCGGTTGGCCTGGTGGAGGAACATCGGGTTGTGTCGGATGGACCGTTTGGCCTGGTGGAGGAACACCGGGTTGTGCCGAATGGACCAGTTGGCCTGGTGGAGGAACACCGGGTTGTGCCAGATGGATCGGTTGGCCTGGTGGAGGAATGGAGCCAGGTGGTGGCTGGTAACCAATTTGACCTGCAACATGACCATAAGATGATCCTAGCTGATGTGCAACATTTGGAGCAACAGGATACTGAGGTTTCATGGGTTTTAAAGGCTGGACTTGCCCCCCAGGACCGTATACCAGCCCGGGTTGGTACCCCGGTTGACCTGTGAATCCTTTAGGTTGCCCCGATTGGACTCTAGGAAGAGGCTGCACGAGTTGACCTAAAGGGTTGTAATACTGTCCTTGCGGACCGTATGATGGCCCATGCTGGCCTGCAAGGTAACCTTGCGGGTCATAAGGATAGCTAGGCTAGCCCGAAGGTTGGCCTTGAAAAGGTTTTCCTTGCGGGTTATAAGGCTGCCTAGCCTGGTTATACGGTAAACCCTGAGCATGAAGTTGAGCCTCAAGAGCGGGTAAACGTAGAGGATTCCCATACTCATCGTGCTGATATGGAAAAACGTACATGGGCATACCATCCTACGCATAATGCGAAAAATACGAGTGGTTGGGATCTTGAGAGGATTGTCTGACCTCAAGGTTCGATTGTTGTAGGGACAATCGATACTCCTCAGGAGAGATGTTCTCCGTCATAGAAAAAGCTATATAGACGTCTTCGGGAAGTGATGTGGTCCTTACGGACTGAGTGGTAACAATAGGTGTAGATGCAGCCACACAAACAGTGGGCCTGACAGGCACAAAAGTGACCTGAGGGGATGACGTGACAGGTGTCCTAGGATACATCCCCAGTGAAGGAACAACCGACCTCGTAGAAGGAGCTGATACCCCCATAGAGGCAGCGGCGATGATAATCTGACCTAAGGATCTATACCCTACTAGTAGTGAGGGACCGGGAAAAGACATAACAGATGATTCGGCGTTGTCTTCTGGGAATCAATTCCGAGTTAATTCTAGGAATAGCTAGTAATCTTCACCAGACGTGGGGATTTCCTCGCTAGCAGAATGACTGGATTCACTCATATTTGAACCTGCTGCTAGATCTCGTAACAGACGGCGAGGACTAGGAGGAATAACAACAGCTAAAAAAGGCGAACCCGATTTAAGAGGAGGGAAATGTTCCCCTACTCCAAATCCAGACCAAGGGTCGGATAAGGGCCAATTGAACTCAACCGGTCCTCCAAAGGGAAGCTCAGAAACGATGGGCTGCTGAGGTTCAGCAGAGGATTGAGAAACCTCTGATGAATCGTCCGTATATGGACTACCAGTAGAAGAAACTGAGGGTTCCGCCACTGTGTTAGTAATGACAAGAGAAAAATACCAAACACACACATGGGCTGAAAAAGAAACAAGGCACACAATTAAACAGCCAATAAGAAAAATCCAACAGGGCGTGTGATCGTGGGTGATTTATTTTACGACATTGAAACTTAGAAACTTCACCGTTTCATGTTTTAAGAGTCAAGAAACGGATGAAAGATGACTCTATCTCTTTCATTTTTGAAGCAAGCGTGATAGGACAAGCGCTTGGTGATCTTTTCAAATTTAAGGAGTCAGATAAGATCAAAATGAATGCTCAGGAATGCTAGGCAAAGGGTGTACCAAATAACCGTGAACTGCAATATACACCTTGGTTTCAAAATGAAAGAGAAATCAACCAAGGACTTAACGTATGTGCGGGCAGTCTCCCCGAATGCTGTGTCCGGTGTATCACGGGTATAGGGCGGCAGACTCAGCTTCCTATAGATAAAGGATAGAAACCTAGTGGGATCTCCCTTTATATACGCAACGGTACGGGGAGCACAAGTCCGTACTAGTGTTGTTTAAGACCAAGAGGCGAACGACAGCTACTAGGTTTAAAGACGCCGGAACATGTCTCTAGCCTAGACCTCTAAATATTTCGTTAATGTTTCAATGCTGCCTTAGTGTAAATTGAATGAATTTTAATTTTTATCTTCAATTATGTTTCAGTTTTCAGGCCCTAGCGAATGTAATATCTCAAAATATCCTAAATGCACCCTACATGCCACAGTGTATCATTTCATTTGATGAAAGCTAATTACGAGAGAGTTAAGAGCTTTTCACACAATAACAAAATGACCAGAGGACAACCAATGATATCTCTAATGCAGCTAATGGAAACTAAAAGCTTTTCTTTCAAAGTTACTAATCACTAATAACACCGAAAAGATTTAATTCACACTAACTAATTCAAAGAAAAAGAGATTTTTTTTGTATTTTCAATGTTTAAGAGCACAATGCACTAAAAAAAATGAAAACTAATGAGACAAGCAACTTGAGAAGTGATAGAAAAAGAAAAGAAACAATCAAATTTCACTCAATGCAAGCACACAACCAAATCTGCTGAAGATTGCAACAAGAAACAATGAAGGAGGCATCCTGAAACATCATTCCTGATCCTAGTTGGAAAGTGATCACCTAAACTAGGTGGGGGCCACACAGGTGATTTTTGTCGCTATGTCTATTTTTAGACATATGGATCATATTCTATGAGTTGCGGGATTCTATTTGTGGATGGTTGGTCAAGTTGGAAAAATAGACGGACTTCTATTTTTAGACATATTGGGCGGAGTCTATTTTTAGAATGCCAATCTAAAAATAGATATGTCGAATATTATTAGCTCTTAATAAAATTTGGACTCTAAACATTATCTTATTCTCTTGGAGCACTTCAGTTAAGTGCACAGATGTGACACAGGAGCTGACAGAAGGAATTATGCTATTCCTAAGGGTTATGTGGAGCTATTGCATGGATACTTCAGTTAGAACTCATGTGACAAAGTTTGGTGGAGTTGATTGAGGAAGTTAATGGGGTTGTGTTCAATTTAACTAATCTAAACATAGTTGAGCTATTTGTATCTAGTTTAACTGATTGATATAATTAGTGAGAGTGGTGTGAATTAATTATTAATTAATTCACTAATTATAAACTCATTAATCAACTAAAGAATACATCAGTTAACTTCAGTGCATGGACAGTTTCAGTGGAGACCAGTGCAAAGATAGGTGAAAGGGCAAGTGTGACTATCAGTTGTGACTATAAGTGATGCATGGTTTGCATCCAACACTCAGTAGAGATGCCTATAAAGACTCTGTGAGCAAGGCTGGGGTAATTTGAACTCATCAAGAGCTATTCTTTAGCAGGGATTGCGCAGTAGAGGCAGGCTAAGGGCTGGCAAAGATTGGTGCATGTGATTTGCAAGATCGGGCCTGATTAGTGTGTAGCAAGTGGAGATTATACTGAGAGCTTGTGAGGAGCTTTTTATAATGATTTTTACATGATCTCTATGACATATATAATATACAAATAGTTGGGGTTTTTAGCTTTAAGCTTTCCCATTACATACTGTGTTCATATGTGTGAATTTTTATGGTTTTAATGTGTGCATACAATTGATTTTATTTCCGCATGTGATGATCAATGGTAGAAGAGATTCTAAATTGTGCATGAAGATAAAATAGTGTGTGATTAGGAGAATATCGGTGGATAAGAAATCAGTTATTAAAATTTCTACAAAATCTCAAATCGACAAAAAGTCCCTCAAATCAAAAGATACCCAAAGACTCAATTGAACCATATAATCCAGGCCCAAAACGAGGCAAGGCGGAATTCGAATGAAGAAGAAGCCAATTCACTCAAATAATGCAATAAAATGATAGAAAACCACCAAACAAATGCAGAGAAGCAATCACAAAGTTGACTGAACAGACAGAAACCACAAACTCCCAAGGGAGGCTCGACACACAATAGCACCTAGATGCCCTAGGGATAAAATGTAAAATCGATAGAAATGGGCAAACAACCAAAGGATGAAGGTCACAGTTAGTCAAGCAAGGCTCCAGAACACTCAAGCAGTCGTAAAAATAAGACCAAACACCCATATCAGTCTCAAAAGGCTCAAAACACAGTAAACCCTAGCACCTTACAGGATTGGCGCAACTGTAAGGCTGAAACTAGTGCTAGAATGGAATTGGCGCAAGTAATACACTGACAACATGAGCTAGTGGGTGCAAGTGTCACACTAAAAAGCGCACCAGCCGAGTTTACTAAGGAAAAATGAAAAAAGAGCAATCCAAGAAGCAGACCAGTGATGGTAAAGCTCAAACTAAAAGTCAAAGTGAGAAAAAGAGCCAGCCAAAAGAGCTGATCAAGAAAGGAAAGTGAGGGATGGACCAAAAAGACAAGACAATACTCCAAGTGTTCAGTTCATAAACTAGACTGGAGATTGACTGAAGTAGCATTCATCTACTTTCGCTAATCCAAAGCAAGAGCATTTCGAAGGCTATATGACTAGCTTCAGGCTCTGTCTGTAGTTTATAAAGAAAACAACAAGCTAACTCCCCAGTGGAGTCGCCAATTTTTTGTAGAGGTAAATCCCCTCTGTGAACAAAGGCGATCCCTACTAGCCCAGAATGGATCTAGCAACAATCGTAACACGCTATGGTGCAGGTCCCTAATTGCAATAAACCAACTTGCGAAGAAGGCTTACCTCGAATCCAATGCTGTTGTTTGTAGAGAAGGTAGTGCTCCCGTTTCTTTGCTCTGGCAGATCACAATCCTCACGCTCGTCGCGATCGAACACCTGCACATGCAAGAAACACAACAAAAACAAGCGTAAAATCCAATATATACAATTATGCGTCAGTCATAGAGGACACAAATCATGATCATAATGAAAAAAATGAGTGGAACCATAACCAATAGTCGCTTATCATTAATTCATACAAAGGAAAATACAACCTGGCTCTGACGCTGAATTCTCCTTCGACGGGTCGCCAGCGGAATACATCTTGGTAAAGCTTGTCAAGGATGGGGACAAGCCTCTCTCTTCGATCGTTAATCTCCTTGCTATTGAATTAACACTATGAGGACTATTGCAACATTCTTTAGGCTATGAAGGCTCTTGGAGATTAGTTTGCAAAGGAAAATGGCAAGCTTATATAGATGGAGGAAGGGGAGTTGGGATCTCTACAATCATGGGATTGGCCCTATCCTCAAGGAAGCTTCCATAAGAGGTGGAAAACTACTTCCTCTACATGGGAATTCGGAGCCAACCTCCCAACTCAAATTAGAGACCAGTATAGGAATTGGTTGGGGTAAATATTCTGCCATTTATTTTTAAAAAACACTCCTTATTAAGCCTGGCATGGGTGCGGCTCTGAGACAGAGCACCAATTGGCGCGCCCTCTTTGGGGGATTTGCCCCCTTGGTGCGAGGGCTGAACTGTATACCCGCGCCAATGCAAAAAGGCTATTTTTAGGGTTTTTCACAAGGAGCTGTTTTCAGGGCAATGAAAGTACATGTTCAGGGGAATTCTATGAAAATGTTTTCAAGTTATGTCACTGCTCACAGGCCACGGCAAGAGCCCTCCAATGTGCGGGACGGGGAATTGCAGGGATGGTGACAAAATGCTGTGTAACACATAGGCATGCAACATATGTAATAACTTTCATTGGAAAGAATATAAATATTTGTATGTGGGAAAGATAGCATGTTGTGCTAAGCTACATTGGAAATAATTGTTAGTATAATCTTTGAAAAAAAGAAGAAATGTATTGTATTCTTAATTGCATAGTGTTACAAAAAAGAAAAAATATGTTTACTTTCTCACTTGTGTTGAGATTTTCTTTGGGAAGATTCGTGAAGGAAGCTATGTGCTTCGTTGTGTAAGCACTCCTTTGGGGAGACTCTTTTGGAATCTATATGCATTTGCATGCATGGGAGCAACATTTGTTATGTTAGATTGCATTCCATGCACTAAAAGTAATAGCTTAAGGGTTAGCTATTTTGATTAAATTTATATAAATCGCATGCACGAATATCGTAACCGATATATCAGTTTATTTTAAAGAAATGTTGGAGAGATGTAGCTATTGTCTTGCAGGAATGTGTGCTTATTTGAGAGAAACATTAGTTAATGTGATTACTTATAATTAGCACATATGCAGTATGTGTTGTTGAAGGGATAATATCAAGGTATTTTACTTGAATATACAAGAGTAGATGGAGAAGTCTCTCTAGTATAGATATATGAAATGGTTATGAATCTTGACATCAATGTATGTTGAAGGCATCATTAGTAGGGAATGATGGTGACCTGTACAAAGGAAATATTATGCTTAAGTTGGTGGCAGGTAAATGATTATGGTTCATGCAGATAAGTGTGAGCTGCAGGATGATCTAATGTGCGATGGTCCATTGTAGGGCATCCATGCCTCCAAGATATGAAGATATGAAGATTAGTGGGTATATATTATCAAATTTATTGTAATGGCTTTAAGCTAGATATTTGTATATTTCCTTGTAAGATTTATAAACGATGGTTAAGGGATGGCCTCCCTAATAAGCCATTGAGTGAGGGCTGATCACCCTCATAAAATTAAACGTTGTTGGTTTTCACCCTACGGGCTTTCCAAGGTATATTGGTGTTCAATGATGTGATTGATTATTGTGTCAAGTTAATGATGTTGATTCCTTTCTTGTTATGATGTTCATAATGGCAAGTATGTGGTGACCACATGAATAATAAAATGAGTGGAAGGTTACATCATATAATATTATGTTAATGCACTGTAATGGAGGTTTTTAATGGTTAAGGAGCTTACTATTCTTATTCTAAAAATTACACTATGAACTGGTAAATATTCCATGTAATGATGAGTAAGGAATATTTAATAGTGAACGGAGAGTTATCCATCAGTAACTTGTATAAAAATTTTAACTCCTTACATTTCCATATGAAATTAACGGCGTATATTACAGCTATGTAAAAAATTAATTGAAATATACTTTAAAATTTCAATTAAGAAAATAATTAAGGTGACTAATTTCAATAAAGAGAACCCCTATCCGCTTAATTACTAAGTGCTACGTGAGTGTAGATATCACATATTTATATTTTCATTATTAACGTATGATATTCATCCTTACTATTTTGTAGATATCACATATTTATATTTTCAATATTAACGTAAGATATTCATCCTTACTATTTTATAGTTAGTATTATCAGTCTGTAATTATCTTTTTGATATTGGATTGGTCCCATTCTACTTATAAAGAAGACTCTCTGTGCAAAACAAAAATAAAGTTAAAATTTCTAATTGTTGAAGAATTATTGAAATGGCAAAGTTATATTGACTTTCTCTGCAAAACAAAAATAAATAAAATCAAAATATCTAATTGATGAAGAATTATTGAAATGGCAAAGTTATATTTTTCAAAGTGATTTTAATTATTCAAACATAATTTAATTTTAAATCGCAATTTATAAAGATTCACGTTAAACTGCAATATCAATTATGGTCGGCGGCGTGTTTAATTTTTGACCCAATTAATAAAGTTGTTTTTTGGTATCAATTATGGTCGGCGGCGTGTTTAATTTTTGACCCAATTAATAAAGTTGTTTTTTGGTAGAGAATTACATCCATACATGATACGTCATTTTGATTCAGATTTTATTTTTTATTTACTTTTGGAGCAGTCTAATCATCACATCATCTCATTTTGAATTTTTTAAGATACTATGATTTTTTATTATTTAAAATATGTATATATTTTTTTATTTTTAATTATTTTTAAAAATCCTAAATCGTAAAAATTATATACTTCATATTTATATATTAAAAAATAAAACTTTTCAGTTTCTTTAAAATATATAAAGTTTATTTTGTTTTTATTACAAGGTAAACGTAAATTTTTAATTACACATTATAATTAGATTAAGTTTTTAAAAATGTTAAATAATTTCAATCTTAATCAATTTTTTAATTACATATTATAATTACATCAAGTTTGTTAAAATGTTAAGTAATTTTAATCAAAATCATGTATCTTTCAAGAGTTTAGAAGGAGTAAATATTAATATATACAATTTTTTTTTAATTGTAAAACTTAAGAGAAATTTACATGTTAATGGATTTTTTTTTAGTGCTTCAGTGATTAAGATAGATTTATGGTGGTTTTTTTGTCAACCTTTATATAATCTATATGTAATTTTTCATTGTTGAAATTGTATTTTTCAATAATTTATTATTAATAATAATTATATTAAAAATCCAATGAATTAGACATTTTTCTGTTATTAAAAAGTAACTAAGTTATTTTACTTTTATTTACTTTTACATTTTCCAACTTTGAAATATTTTATTATGGTAAAAATTATATGCACATATTCCATATTGAAATATATATAAGCTTATAAGCATATTCAAAAGCTAATATGCATATTCAAACAATTTATTTAAGTTCTATATTGAAATATTTATTGAAATCTCTTTTAGTGTTCATGATGAACCATAGTAAGTGGTTAACAAAGCGTGGACTTTAAAATCTATATGTGATTACTTCCAAAAATATTTGGTATAGATCTAAAAGTTTTTCTAATCTTAATTACTTTATCTTTGTAAAGTCATATAAAATTATGTTATCTAATATTGATATCCAAACATTTTATTTATTATTGAAAGAGTGAAAGTGAAATATCAACTAACCAAGTGAGCACAATAAGAATGCAATTATTGCATCATAAGGATAAGATGAGACCAATCCGACTAGCACTTGTAAGTTTGACTCAAACAAGAAAATTAAAATGAATTAATTAATAACTGTATATTTTTATTGTTATTATTATTTATTTAATTATTAATTTATTTTATTTTTTAAAGAAACTAAGAAATTTAATGAATTGATAATAATTGCTAGCACAAACGGAATTGCACATCCCCTTATACTAGATTGTAAAATGACTTTATAGACCAATAAATAAATTGAATGAATATATATGTGTGTGTGTGTGTGTGTGTGTGTGTGTGTGTATAAAATCTAGCACCAACCTCACAAGTCGTTATAATTAAAAATTTAGGTCTAAATTTTATATTGATTAAATGGATATATATATAAAATTTGATAAGATAAAAGTACTTTCTTTTGGATTGTCTAACTCTCATTCACATCTATTCCCATTTCCAAAACATTTTCTAGTAGCTTGTTCATCCAAGATAACTATAGTGATCTAAGAAAGATCCTCTCCCTTCTATTTGATTATATAAAAATAAGTTTTTAAAAATTTCAATTATTTTCTTTCCTTAAAAATCAATATTTGCTTTTCTTAAAAATAAAATAATAGTTAGAAATAAAAAATTTAGAAAAATATATATGTAACCCAATAAAATTGAATAGAAATATAAAAAGCATATTAAACATAAAATCTTATTCCAATATTGCAAGAAATTAAAAAATAAATATAATAATACAATTTTCAATTAACTAACTAATCACAAACTATAAGTAAATTTTAAAACAATATAAATTAAAATTTATTAAAGTTATAATTAAATCATAACTATAATTTTCATATTTTTTGGATTTCAAAAATAAACGCAAATTAACAAAGATTCATCATCTTCAGAATTGCTTTATGAGAGAAGCGATGCATAGGAAGGCATATAAATATATAGGCTGAGAAGTGGGTGAACTCTAAAATAAATAAGTTAAAATAAATAAGTTAAAAGAGGAAATAAAATTATTAGTGGTGAAAGGAAAAACAATAATATCTTTTAATATTACTATTAAAATTAATAATATAATCTTATTATATCTTAAATTAGAAGTAATAATAGTATTATGTTATATTATATATAATTATTATATATCTATATATATAAGTTTTGAGGATCATATTTTTATCATGTTTAATATAATACTTGGAATTGAATCAGTAAGTTTACATCAAGAAATTCTTTAATAAGGCATTCTAGTCTATTCAAAACTTTTTGGAAAATTATTATTATTATATTAATTAATTATTATTATATGTATATTGGTTAACATAAAATATAAATTATGTGATAAAACATGAAGGAGTGGTTAATTTGGAGAATTCATAATTTAAGTTAATTTCAATAGAGACATTAGCTTATATAAATAATAATAAGACTAATAAAATATCAAAAGAATGATACTAAAGAAAAAATGCACTAACAGTTGTCAAAACAAGGATCTAAAAAAAGAACCCACATACAAAATAAAGGGGATGATAGGAAGGTAATGCTATGAAGGAGGGGATGCTTTTAGTTTTGTCCCAAAGTAAGATCGTTAGAATTTTCAAAAGCTCAAGAAAATAGAGACCGCACAGAGACTTATTGTATTAGGAATTAACGCTGAGATTGATAGAGAATAAACACCCTTTTGAAATTACACAGTCGCCTAGTGGTTCCAGTTATGGAACACCTCATGGTTCTATAAGAAATGGACCTCCTTTTGTGATTTTGTGGAGTGGATGCATGAGAATAATAGGCACAGGAATATTTCTTCAGTGAAAGATTTAAGAAAGAAATTGCAACACGACATAAAGGAAATGATTCTACTTGGATGGATCCCCAAGGAATGGTGGAAGGTGTGAAATCCTTTTAATATCTTCCATATTCCTAATCAGGAAGTTTTCTTTGGTTGTGGGGTTTCTTAAAAATTATTTGAAAAATATCTCCACCTAGTGCAAGCTACTCCTTTCCCTATGGAGGATGTGCAAGGTCTAATCCCAATGAGAAGAGGTCCTAGAAACTTGATTTCCAATATTCTCCCATTTTTTTCAGATATTTGTCTGGGGAATCCCTCTGCATAATGATTGAATAAGAGGCCTTTCTATTTTGATTTGATTCTAGCATCCAAAAGCGCACATGAATTCTTATGGGGGTGGTGAGGCTCCTATTTGAAGGGAGGAAACTCAAAATGGCGAACTGCCTCAGAGATTATGGAATGAAAAGAGATGCTTTCATCTCCCTCACTACCTGTATAAATGGAGGTGCTAAGGGCAAGGGTGAAGCCTCAAATTTGGAGCCCACATCCTTCAAAGATGCCCTTAAGCCTCGTTCCAGCTCTCAAACTTCAAAATCACTCTTAGGTCAAGCTTTTATGGTGGAGAAATATAAGGACACTCCAAATCTATAAATAAATGTTATTCTCTCAAGGATTAGGGTAGCATATTACAAATGTAGGGTGATTATGTGTTACTTAAATAGGTTTTGGCCCTCGTCATTGACCCTCCGGGATTGGGTTCACTAAAAATCCTCCCAGAATGTGGATGTATTTTTTGTTAGAATTTTTTTTCATGGTTGTCTCCTAGTTCTAGGGCTGAGTTGTCCTTTCAGTTTAGCCATGATTTCCAAACTTTAACTTGAATACTATGAAATCTCTAGCAACTCCATTTTGGATAAGGCTCAAAAACTTACCTTTACATTGGATTCAATCAGAGATCTTAGTAGATATTGGAAACTCAATAGGTTGCTTCATCAAGATGGAAAGGGATAGATTAGCTGAAGGGATCATCACTTCTGTTTTAATTTTCGTAGAAGTGGATATTAGTGAAGTTTTGCTAGAAAGAAATATCATCATGTATGAGGTTAAAGAATTTCACCAACTATTGGACTACAAAAACACCGCTTTCAAGTGTACAACCTTTCAACAACCTGAACACCTTAAGAGTCTGTGTCCTTTGGAAATAGGGACATCTAGCACCTAAGAGCCAAAGAAATATGGTTGAGGATGGAGAGATCCAAAATTTTCTTCTAGCCCCAAGAATGTTGTAGATCATAATAAGATTGATGATCAACAACAAAAGTCAATGCTTGATAGCACAACGTATATAGATCTAGTGAAGCACTCAGTGGCATAATCACCACTATGCAAAGGGGTCCCTGAAAATAAAGATCAATGATAAGGATTCAACGATGACAACACTGAAAATTAGTGGGAATAAGTATAACCATGAGTCTGATCACTTAGATAATGAGAAAGAGATAACAACTAGAGCAAAGTCATCATCTTTTGAGCTTTCTCAAAATATCATGGAAATAACTCGACCTTCAGTTATGTTTGATAGCTTTGTAGGTTGGACTGATGTAAGACAGAGAAAGGGTAAAAATGAAAACACATGAGTCAATCTGATTAGTTTTTTTATAAGCATGCTCTCAATGCAAATATCTCTTTTATTAATGGAAATATAACCAAAAAATATATATGGAGGGGATAGGTAACATAGATGCTATAAAGATGAATTTTTCCAAGTGAGAGGAAAAGGGGAAAATGTATGTATATAGAATAGGAGGGAAGAGGATAGGGGAGGGGGAGATAATGAACACTCTTCCTTCATCAAGCTACCTTGAAAAGGATGTGGGGTGGTGGGAACAAACTTTCTTCATGAAGCAATGGAGATGATGAATCTTGATTTAGATTCAAAATGTTGATCCAAAAATTATGGAACTATAGGTCATATCCACTTCATAACTCTAGTAACACCAACTACAGTAATCTACAAATAACTAATTTAAAAAAATATATATTAATTTAAAAATTTAAAACATGGTAAAAACTAGCACATCCATATAAATTAAATGGCTGGTAAACACCTATAGGAATCAATCCATAATAAACATTAAAACACTTATTCATTATACATTTCCAATTTCTAAAATTGAAAAATCATAAAACTAACTAAACTGTAACTTATTTTTATATTATTATTATTATTAAAAGAATTCATATAGAAATTAAACATATAAACATTTAAAAAATACAGAACAAGATTTTTAATCATGCACATTTACCTTCACTTTAATGTGGAGAGTCTTAATCTATAAATAAGCCTTGTTACAATATGGTTGGACCAATGTCATCACTTATCAATACCACATGCTGAAAAAACAATAAATTACTCTTATTTTGACATTTTAGGGCATCTAAGCTATCAAAATCACTTAGGGATAGCATTGGGTCTCTGCCACACCAATGCTAAACTAACTGGGTTTGACTTGTCTCCTCCCCCAAGCATAGGCGCAACAGCGTCCGTGAGGTTTGATCCTAGGCCGCCTTTTCGATGAGGCCCATGTCTGTGAGGTTTGATCCTAGGCCACCTTTCCGATGAGGCCCATCCTCAACTGGTTGTACTACTAGGACTTGACAACTTTTTTATTTTTAATTAAATTTCTCTAATCTTAAATTTCTCTATTTTTAATTAAATTTTTCTAATCTTAAAATTATTTTAATTTAAAACTTAAAATTGTAAAACTGAAAAAATCTAAAACTAAAACTATGATATTCGCTAATTTCAATATTAATTTTTTTTAATATTTAATAGCCTAGAATTGTAAAATATTATGCCATTTTTTATTAAATAGTAATTTTCTTTAATATTTAATAACCTAGAATGGTAGAAGCTCCTCTAATTTTTTTATAACTTAAAATTATAAAAGATATTTTTTTTAATTCATATATTTTGGGCGATTATATTTTGGGCGATTATTTATATTCAATTTATTGTATTGCAACTATCTAATGAGAAAATGGCAAAGACATTTGTAACACATAAGAAACCACTCATTCATATTCAATTTATTGTATTGCAACCACCTTACCATAAAATAGCAAAGAAATTTGTAACCTATAAAAAACCACTTAGATTAACGAATGAAGTAAAAATGTAAATAAAATAACCACTTAGATTAACGAATGAAGTAAAAATGTAAATAAAATCATTATACTTCAATATAGATTTTATAAGTTTTTTTTCTTTTCAAGTGAATAAACATGAGTTGAACATGGATTCGATTATGAGGTTGTCATAATTTTCCCTTCGGGTATCGTCGCTTCATTGTGGTCGGCGGAGTGTTTAATTTTTTACCCAATTAATAAAGTTGTCTTTTTGTCGAGAATTACAAGGTTTGGATTCATACAGGATACTTCATTTTGTTTCAGATTTTATTTGTTATTTACTTGAGGAGCAGTCTAATCATCAGACCATCCCACTTTTGATTATTTTTTTTTAAATATTATGATTTTTTATTATTTAAAATATGTTTTTTTTTATTATATGATAAAAATTACACAATTTATATTTATAATTAAAAAAAAAAACTTTTTAATTTTTTGAAAATGTATGAAGTTTATTTTATTTTTATTACAAGATAAATATCAAATTTTTAATTACATATTATTATAATTAGATTAAGCTTCTTAAAATATTAAGTAATTGATTTTAACTAATTTTTTCATTACACATTATAATTATATTAAGTTTTTAAAAATGTTAAGTAATTTTAATCTTAATTATGTATCTGTCAAGGACTTAGCCGTTTAAAAATCAATATATTATTTTTTTTTATGTAAAACTTCAAAAAAAATACATGTCAATAGATGTAATTTTTTTTAGTGCTTGAGTAATTAAGATAGATCTATGGTAGTTTTTTTTGTCTCTCTTAATCTATATGTAATTTTTCATTGTTGAAGTTGTATTTTTAAATAATTTATTATTCATAATAATTATATTAAAAATCCAATAAATTACACATTTTTTTGTTATTAAGAAGTAGCTAAATTATTTTACTTTTATTTACTTTTACCTTTTCCAACTTTGAAATATTTTACTAAGGTAAAAATAATGCAGACATATTCCATATTGAAATATATATAAGCTAATATCCATATTCAAATATTGAAATATTTATTCAAATCTCTTTTAGTCTTAATAATGAACCATAGAAATTGGTTTAGAAAGTGTGGACTTTAAAATCTATTATTACTTGCCAAAAATATTTGGTATAGATCTAAAAAAATTTCTAATTTTAATTACTTTATCTTTGAAGAGTTATATAAAATTATATTATCTAATATAGATATCCAAATATTTTAGCACAATAAGAATAAGAATATTTTAGTATAATATTTTAATTACTTTATTTTTTAGCACAATAAGAATGGAATTATTGATGCTTCATAATGCTTTTCATTTAAACTGTTATTTATTTTTTTATTATAGCCTATATTTTTTCATTTAAATTATTTTTTTAAGGGGCACTTGCTAGCACAAACCGAATTACACATCCCCTTATACTAGATTGTAAAATGACTCTCCTGACCAATGAATAGATTGAATTAACTTTATTTATTTTAAATTATCCATATGTGTGTGTGCGTGTTCTGAGAGGTATCTAGTAGCCTCACAGGTGGTTATGAGTAAAACTTTGGGTCTAAATTTTATATTGATTAAATGGATATTTATTTGATATTATAAAATTTGATAAGAGAAAAGTACTTTATGTTGGATTGTGGGACCCTCTCACATCCATTCCCATTTCCAAAACATTTTCCAGACTTCCAACATTCTTGACTTGTTTAGCCAAAATAATTATAGTTATCTCTAAATACTCTTCTCCCTTCTATTTGATTATATAGAAATATTTTTTTTAAAAGTCTCGACTAATTTTTTTCCTTAAGTTCAATATTTACATTTAAAAAAATAAATTAATGGTTAGAAATAAAAAAATTTAGAAAAATATAAATTAAAATTACTAAAATTGAATAAAAAAGTTAAAACACACACACATATATAAACATTGAAATCTTATTCCAAATTGTATCATAATAATTAAGTTGTAAATAAAAAACACTTTGGAAGAAATTAAAAATAAATATAATAATACAATTTTCAATTAACAAAGTAATCAAAAAATATAAATAATTTTAAAATAATATAAATAAATAAAAAAATTAAATTTATAATTAGATGATACCTGTAATTTCCATATTTTTGGATTTCAGAAGTAAACCCAAATTAAGAAAGATTCATCCTCATCTTTAGAATTGCTTCATGAGGGAAGAGATGCATAGGAATGCTTATAAATATATAGGCGGAGAAGGGGGTGAACCCTAAAATAAATAAGTTGAAAGAGGAAATAGGATGATTAATGGCAAAAGGAAAAACAATTGGATATCGAGTAATAATAATATTGAAATGTAAAGGTAATAATTTTATTATATTTTAAATTATAAGTAATAATGGTATTATGTTATATTATATATGTTTATTATATATATAAAGTTTAGTGAGATTTTTGAATATATTATTTGGAATTGAATTAGTGACTTCACATTTATGAGTATTTTAAGAGAGAATTTACTTTTATTGGACTCTATCTAAGACCTAGTGGACAATTATTACTCTTATATTAATTAATTATTATTATTTGTATATTGGTTAACATAAAATATTTAAATTATGCGATAAAATATGGAGTGGTTAATAAGGAGAATTCATAATGTAATTTCATTTCAATATAGACATTAGCTTATATAAACAATAATAACACTAATAAAATATCAAAAGAATGATACTAAAGAAAAACTACACCAAGAGCTGCCAAAATAAGGATTTAAAAAAAGAACCCACATAGGACAAAATAAAGGCTCGATGATAAGAAGGTAATGCTATGAAGGAGGGCATGTTTTTATTTTTGTCCCAAAGTAAGATCATTAGGATTTTCAAAAGCTTAAGAAAATGGAGATTGTACAGAGACTTAAGGTATCAGGCATTAGTAGCTTCTCGAATCGCGCCATCGCTAAGATTGATAGAGAATAGGCACCCTTTTGAAACTATGCAGTCGCTTAGTGGTTTCAATTATGGAACACCTCATGGGTATATAAGAAATGGACTACCTTGCATGATTTTGTGGAGTGGATGCACGAGAATGATAGGTACAATAATATTTCTTCAATGAAATATGCAAGAAAGAAATCGCAACACGACATAAGGAAAATGTTTCTACCTGTATGGATCCCCAAGGCAGGGTGGAAGGTGTAAAATAATTTTATTATCTTCCATATTCATAATTGGGAAGTTTTCTTGGGTTATGGGGTTTCCTACAAAATGTTTGAAAAATATCTCCATCCAGTGCAACCTACTCCTTTGCCTACAGAGGATGAGTAAGGTCTAATCCCAATGAGTACCGATCCTAGAAACTTGGTTTCCAATATTGTCCCAATTTTTTTTAGATCTTTGTCTGAGGAATCCCTATGCATAACAGCTGAATAAGAGGGCTACCTATTTTCATTTGATTGTAGCATCGAGAAGCGCACATGAATTCTTGTTTTGGGGGGGGGGATAAGGCTCATATTTAAAGGGAGAAAACACAAAATGGAAAACTGACTAAGAGATTATGGAATGAAGAGAGATGCTTTGATTTCCCTCATTACATGTATAAATGGAGGTGTTAAGGGCAAGGTTGAAGCCAAAAATTTGGAGCCCAAATCCTTCAAAGATACCCTTAACCCTGGTTCTACCACTCAAACTTCAAAATCACTCCCAGGTCAAGATTTTATGGTGGATAAATATTACAACACTAGAAAGCTATAAATAAATGTTATTCTCTCAAGGATCAGGGTATCATATTACAAATGTAGGGTGATTATGTGCCGCTTTAATGGGTTTTGGCCATCGTCATTAGCCCTCTGGGATTGGGTTCATGAAAACTCCTCCCAATATGTGGATATATTTTTTGTCCGAAATTTTTTTCATGGTTGTCTCCAAGTATATTAAATAATTCCAAAAGGTTTTTGACAAGGGACCCTAGTTCCATGGTCGAGTTGACCTTTCAGTTCAACCATGGTTTCCAAAATTTAACCTGAATACTATGAAATCTCTAGCCACTCCATTTTGGATAAGGCTCCCAAACTTACCTCTTCATTGGATTTAGTCAGAGCTCCCAGTAGATATCGAAAACTCAAGGGCTCATTAATTTTGTTTGAATTTTCATAGAATCGAATCTTAGTGAAGGTATGCCAGAATAAATTATCACCATGTGTGAGGGTAAACAATTTCACCAATCATTGGTCTACAAAAACACCGCTTTTGGTTGTAGAACCTGTCAACAACTTGGGCACCTTCAGAATTTGTGTCCTTTGGCAATAGGGTCATTTAGCACCCAAGAACCAAAGAAATGTGGCTGAGGATGGAGGGACCCAAAAGTTTCTTCTATCCCCAAGAATGTTGCAAATCATAAGAAGAGTGATGATCAACAACAAAAGTCCCCCTTAACAACACAACATATACGAATCTAGTGAAGCGCCCAGTGACATAATCACTGATATGCAAAGGGGTCCTTGAAAATAACGATCAATGATAAGGATTCAAGGATGAAAATACAGAAAATTAGTGGGAATAAATATACCCATGAGTCTGATCACTAAAACAATGAGAAAGAGATAATAGTTAGAGCAAATTCATCATCTTTTGAGCTTTCTCAAAATATCATGGAAATAAATCCACCTTTAGCTATGTTTGATAGCTCTGAAGGTTGGATTGATGTAAGAAAGAGAAAAGGTAAAAGTTAAAAACACACCAGTCAATTTTATATGTAACACTAGAAATGTAAAGAGTCTTAGTGCTGAAATTCTATCTTGAGATATCTCATTAAAGCTCTGCACTCCCGCAGTAGCTTTTAGGGGAGGGGGATGGGTAACATAGATGTGATAAAGATGATTTTTTCCAAGTGGGAGGAAAAGGGGAAAATGTATGTATATAGAGAAAGATAGGTGGGAAGAGGTTAGGGGAGGGGGAGAGAGTGAACACTCTTCCTTCATTAAGCGATCTTGAAAGGGATGTGGGGTTGTCATAACACATAACACACTTCTTCATGAAGCAATTGAGATGATGAATCTTGATTTAGGTTCAAAATGTTGATCCAAAAATTATGGAACTATAGGTCATATCCACTTCATAACTCTAGTAACACCAACTACAGTAATCTACAAATAGCTAATTAAAAAAATATATATTAATTTAAAATTTTAAAGCAATTTAAAAACTAGCACATCTCTATAAATTAAATAGTTGGTAAACACCTATAGGAATCAATCCATAATAAACATTAAAACATTTATTCATTATAGATTTCAGATTTCTAAAATTGAAAAATTATTATTATTATTAAAAGAATTCATATAGAACTTAAACATATAAACATTTAAAAAAAGATAGAACAACATTTTCAATCATGTAAATTACCTTCACTTTAATGTGGAGATTCTTAATATATAAATAAGCTTTGTTACAATATCGTTGGACCAATGCTATCCCTTATCAATACGAGATGCTGAAAAAACCATAAATCACTTCATTATATGATATTTTTTTTAATTAATCAACTTAATTAAAAAGGCAAAAAAATAAACATAACTATTCTGAAAATAAATCTCAATTTTTTTTATTTTGTATACTATTATAAATATTCTACAGTATTTCATGAAAGTTAAATAACTACCATCCTTCTATATCACATTGCTAAACTTAAAAAAAAACATAAAACTAAGAAAACTATATTATTATTATTATTATTATTATTGCCATAAACACATGATAGCATTCAATTTAATTTTGACCATAAATCACAATATCTTAAGTTCACATAATCCAACAATTTTTTTTAATATTTTAATTTTATTTATTAAACTTCTGATTGCCTTACTAAGTTTCGCTCTTATTTTGTGATAATGGCAATATACAGAATTGTGATGTTGATGTACACAGATACTCCAGATACTTGCTACGTAATATGACTAGCAGTATGGCTCCTTTGATTAACAATTAAGTCTTCATAGCGATTAAATCCAAAATAATAAAGTGAAAATAAAAATCTACATTAATCAATTAATAATATCATGTGATAGGACCGTCGTAAATTCAATCAAGCAAGCACATCAACAAATATACAAACACATTTGTACAAACACATTTTTCTTCTCTGAAAAAAAAATCCTTTGATTAACAACTAATTCTTTATAATCAATTAAATCCCAAAAAGGGAGAAATTAACTAGAAATTATTCTACACACTATTTCCTTTAATTATATCATATCATGTAATTGATGTAAAATACTCTTAAGGTTTTGTTACTCTCACGCCATGCACACTTATTTTTTACAAATTTTTCTATTTTTAAAATATCAATACTAGGTCAGTTTTCTTAACTCACCAAAACACAACAGCCAACTGATTATAACATGGGTTTTGAGGTAACGTGCACGACTAAGCAATGCTTATTTGTGCATGTGCCATAGATACATTAATATATAAGTTTTGTTTTGAAAATATTAAATAAAAACAGGTTATATGTATATAAACAACTAGTCGTGTAAGTAGGTGAATGATGATTTTTTGGTAGACGACTATTATCTAATTTAATAAGTTTTTTATTTGTTGTTTTGTTGATTTGAAAATGACACTGTTTTTAGGGGTATGCTTTGGCTCAGAATGGAGGAAATAGGTGTTCCCACACATTTGAGAGGAGCTGTGCATAGGCTGTATGAAGAGGTGAAAGTCAGAATTAGAACTTCAGCAGACATTTCTGAAAGTTTTAGAAGTGATATTGGGGTCAAGCAAGGTTGCCCATTATCTCCTATATTTTTTGGTTTATATATTGACAAGCTTAAAGAGTGGCTAAATTCCCAAGGGGGTAAAAATACCCATTTTAGCAAGTTCATTATAAGGTTTTGTTACACAGCAATTTGTCACCGTACCTACAATTCCCCATCCCGCACAATTGGAGGGCTCATTCGGTGACCTGTGAGCAATGACATAACTTGAAAACACCTTCATGACATCCCTCTGAACATGAGCTTTCATTGCCCTGAAGACATCTCCTTGTGAAAAACCCTAAAAACAGCTCTTTTTGCATTGGTGCGAGTACATAGTTTAGCCCTCACGCCAAGGGGGCAAATCCTCCAAAGAGGGCGCACCAATTGGCACTCTGTCTTAGAGTCGCACCCGTGCCAGCCATTTTAAGGAGTGTTTTTAAAAAATAAATGGTGGAAGTTTCGTCCTAACCAATCCATAAACTGGTATCTAATTTGAGTTGGGAGGTTTGGCTCCGGATCTCCATGTAGAGGAAGTGGTTTGCCACCTCTCATGGAAGCTTCCTTGAGGATAAGGCCATCCCATGATTATAGGGATCCAAACTCCCCTTCCTCCATCTATAAAAGCTTGCTAATCTCCTTTGCAAGCTAATCTACAAGTTCCCAAGAGCCATCAGAGCCTTATGCTACAAGACCCTTGATTTATTCCCTTGAGGCCAAATCCAAGCAAGGAGATTATCGTCGAGACATCCGAAGAGAGAGGTTTGTCCCATCCCCAATAGGCTTTTTTCGAGACGTGTTCCGCTGGCGACCCTCCAAAGGAGAATTCAGCGATAGAGCCAGGTTGTATCCTCCTTTGATTGATTAATGATAAGCGACTATTGGTTATGGTTCCACTCCTGTTGTTGATTATGATGATGAGTTATGTCTTCTCTGATTCACATATAGTTGCATATACTGGATTTTACGCTTGCGTTTGTTTTTTTTCTTGCGTGTGCATGTGTCCGATCACGGAGATCGTGAGGATTGTGATCTGCCAGAGCTAAGGAACGAGAGCGCTACTTTCTTTGCGAGCGACAGCGTTGGATTCCAGGTAAGCCTTCATCGCTAGTTGGTTTATTTGCAATTAGGAACCTGCACTATAGCATGTTACGATTGTTGCTAGACCTGGTCTGGGCTAGTAGGGATCGCCTCTGTCCGCAGAGGGGATTTACCTCCACAAAAAATTGGTGACTCTGATGGGGATCGTCTCGCTTGTTGTTGTTCTTCTTTGTAAGCTACAGACGAAGCCTGAAGTTAGCCAGATAGCCTTTGAAACGCTTTTGCTCTGCATTAGCGAAGTAGATCAAAGCTACTTCAGTCAATCTCCGGTTTAGTTTGTAAACTGAACACTTGGAGTATTGTCTTGTCTTTTCGGTTGTTTCTGGATTTTGCTTGCTTGATCGGCTCTTTTGGCTGGCTCTTTTGTGATTTTGGCTTTTGGTCAACTTGATCATCATTGGTCTGCTTGTTGGATTGCCTTTTTTATTTTTATTTTTCCATAGAAAACTCGACTGGCGTGATTTACAACTTGACAGTCGTGCCCATTGGCGCTGGTTGCTTGTGTATTACCCGCGCCAATTCCTTTCTAGTGCTAGTTTCAGCCTCACAGTCACGCCAATCCTGTGAGGTACTAGGGTTTGCTCTGTTCTGACCTTCCTGAGCTTGATCAGTGTGTTTGGTCTTGTTTTTTTGACTGCTTGAGTGTTCTGGAGCCTTGTTTGACTGGCTGTGGCCTTCATCCTTTGGCTATTTTCCTGTTTCCATCGATTTCACATTCTAGCCCTAGGGCATCTAGGTGCTATTGTGTGTTGAGCCTCCCTTGGGAGTTTTTGGTTTTTATCAGTTCGGTCGACCTTGTGATTGCTTCTTTACATTCGTTTGGTGGTTGTTTATCATTTCATTGCGTTGTTTGAGTGATTTATTTATTCTTCATTCGAATTTCGCTTTGTCTCGCCTTGGGCATAGATTACATGGTCCATTTGAGTCTTTGGGATTCTTTTGGTTTTAAGGGACTGTTTTGTCAATTTGGAGATCTGATTGTGTGTTTGCGTTGAGTGAAATTTGTGTGTTTTGCTCTTTCCTCATCACTTCTCAAATTTCTCTTTTCATTGGTTTTGATTTTGTTTAGTGCACTTTGCTATTAAACATTGAAAATACAAAATATCTCTTTTTCTTTCGATTAGTTAGTGCAAATTAAAATCTTTTCGGTGTTATTAGTGATTAGTGACTTTGAGAGAAAAGATTTTGGTTTCCATTAGCCGCATTAGAGACCATATTGGTTGTTTTCTGATCATTTTGTTTGTGTGAAAAAGCTCTCAACTCTCTCATAATTAGCTTTCATCGAATGAAATGATATACTGTGGCATATAGTGTGCATTTAGGAGATTTTGAGACATCACACTCGCTAGGGCCTGAAACTGAAACGTAATTGAAGATAAACATTAAAATTTATTCAATTTACACTAAGGCAACATTGAAACATTAACGCAACATTTAGAGGTATAGGCTAGAGACGTATTCTGGCGTCTTTAAACCTATTAGTTTTCGTTCGCCTCTTGGCTTTAGACAGCGCTAGTATGGGCTTGTGCTCCCCGTACCGTCGCATATATAAAGGGAGACCCCACTAGGTTGCCATCCTTTATCCATAGGAAGCTGAGTCTGCCGCCCTATACCCGTGATACACCGGACACAACATTCGGGGAGATTGCCTGCATGTACGTCAAGTCCTTGGTTGATTTCTCCTTCATTTTGAAACCAAGGTGTATATTGTAGTTCACGGTTATTTGGTACACCCTTTGCCTAGAATTCCTAAGTGGTCATTTTGATCTTTTCTGAATCTTTAAATTTGAAAGGATCATCAAGCGCTTGTCCTTTCACGCTTGTTTCAAAACTGAAAGAGATAGAGTCACCTTTCATCCATTTCTTGACTCTTAAAACATGAAACGGTGAATTTTCTAAGTTTCAATGTGGTAAAATAAATCACCTGCGATCACACGCCCTTTTTAGAATTTTCTTGTTGGCCGTTTGATTGTGTGCCTTGGTTTTTAGCCCGTATGCGGTTTTGAAGTTGTTGATGGCAACTTTTCTAGAGTTCACCAATCAAGGAATCCCCTCCGATGGGAATCCTAGTCATTTTCCTCCTTTTGGAAATGTTGGTGCTCCTTATATGGCAACGTTGTCCCTTCCTGGGTTATATGTTGGATTGCCTGTTTGGTTGTTCTCAACCTCTGTGGTTCCAAATGTCTCAGCTACTCGTCAATCAGTTCCTCCGCCTAAACAACATCATGTTGATTCTAAGGTGGACCTCTCCCCTTCTTCACCTGTTTCTGCATCCTCCTCTTCTACTTTGCCTAGTGAAAGTCTGAATTCTAGTAACCAGGTGGCTAAGAAGAAGAAGAAGAAGACAAAGAAGAAGAAGTCAGATAAAGGAGAGGCTAGCTCTGTGGCTATTGTGCCTAAGAAGCCTTCCATTGATAAACCTTCCAACCCTCCACGGAAAGTCAAGTTCCCTTGCATGTTGTGCATGGGAGACCATCTTCTTCGAGATTGCCCTGGAATTCCCAAGGTACTCGAAGTATGGTCCAACGGTCTTCCACTGTTGCCTTTGGCTTCCGGGAGTCAGGTTGGGGGCACATCTTCAACTGGTGCTGGTAAGGCTCCTAAGAAGCAGGGTAAGCTCACAAATCCCTGTAAGTTGTGTGAAGGGCACCATGCCATCACCTTTTTCCGTACATGGATGAAGCCAAGCGAGTTTTGGAGAACTCAACTGTTTCTATACCATGCCTCCCGATTGGTTATAAACAGCTTTCTTTGAGTCCTCCACTAGCTGATCCTACGATTGGTCAAGAGTCATCCTTGGTCGATCTCACTCCCTCGGAAATTCAAATTCAGGAATCCATCCCCGACCAACCATTGGTTGTGGGATCGGTTGAACTGGCCCCATCTACGGTGCACCAGGTCTTTTCCGTTGAGAGTGGACCTCACACCCCTCAGGTTCTTCTTGTTTCTTCAGATTCCTCAGACCTTGAGAAAGATTCTCCTGTCCCCATACCTAAAGAAGCTGCTCCTCCACCTCCCGTGATAGAGGTCCCAGAGGATACTCCCCCCGCTTTCGATATGGAAATCATGGAGGATGCTCCTTCTTCTTCCGTAACACCAGGGGAAGACCATCTCAGTGCGATAGTATCCCCTCCAAGTAGTTTGGTTGCTTCCTTTGATTGGAATCAATTTTCCGGATACCACCTTCTGTCTTATGTACCTTTCGAGATCACAGTATAGGATTTTTATTTGGTCGTACCCAGCAGCATTATAGACGAAGGCGCGTTTGTTAGTGTTCAATCCTCAACTACTTGGAAAGCTTTCGGTTCGCCGTCGCTTGCGCCTGTTACGCAGAATCTTTTGGCATTTAACAGAAGAACGAGTCAACCATTAGGATCCTTCCAAGGTTACCTATTACTTTGGGAGGTAAAACCATCCATATGGACGTGATGGTTATTCCAGGCCATTTGGATTTCAATCTACTCTTGGGGCGTGATTACACCTATGCCATGGGAGCACTTGTCTCCTCCCTTTTTCATGTGGTTTGTTTCCCACATGAAGGATGGATTGTGACCATAGATCAGCTTTCGTTCTTTGGTCCTAATATGGGAGCTGGCCCGCCATCATCCCTTCCTGGTTTTTATCCACCCGTTGTATCTGCCCCACTGCAGGTCAACTATGTGGCTACCTACCCCATGCCTATACTCAGTGATGATGCCGTCATGCATAGTGTGCTGGGGGCATTGGGTCTTGACTTCCAGGATGTTTTCCTTCCATCGGGAGTGGAACTTTTAGAAGCGATGACTTCTTGTTCATTATGATGAATTCGGTCAGAGCATGGTTATTTTCCTGTGTCAAGCTGCTTAAAAAATGAAACAAGGTTGTCGGAGCATAGTTCCTTGTCTTGTGTCAAGCTCCTTAAAAAATGAAACAAGGTTGTCAGAGCATAGTTCGTTGTCTTGTGTCAAGCTCCTTAAACAATGAAACAAGGTTGTCGGAGCATAGTTCATTTTCTTGTGTCAAGCTCCTTAAAAAATGAAACAAGGTTGTCAGAGCAGAGTTCCTTGTCTTGTGTCAAGCTCCCTAAACCATGAAACAAGGTGTCCTGAGGATAGTTCTTTTAATGTGTCAACCTCGTTAAAATAATGAAACACGTTCTTGTTCAATTCGAGTCTTTGATCAGATCTCGTAAAATCCCAGTTAAGTCTTTATTAGATCTCGTAATTTGAACCTTCACTCCATCTACCTTTCATATGGACTGAATCTTGGGGGGCATGTACCTCTAATTGAGTCACCATGCTGGGGGCATGCTTACTTTTTCAAGCATAGTTTGTTTCCGTTTCAAGATTGTGTAAAAATGAAACTGGTTTCAAGCGTAGTTTATCTTTGTTTCAAGCTTGTGTAAAAATGAAACCATTCCCATTTTACCTCTTGTGATTTCCATTTTATCAGCCTGTTTTTGCCAGATGAGCCTTGGTTTTCTCATTCCATCGTCACTATCCGCTTGGCCGATCATATGCCTTCACTTGATTGTTTTACCCATTCCTGAGGAATCGCTGTGATGAGTGGTCTTGTTAGCTAGCCTCTTAACCTTTACTTGTTCTGAGAAGTTCCACCATTACCGGAACCAGTTGCTACCCTTTATACCACTTGTTCCTCCATGAGGATTCAACTTTTAGCTCTTTTCTGACTCTCTAAACATGAAAATATTGTTGAGTCCCTTGTCGTTTTCAATCTCGTTAAAATGGACATGAAACGACATCTACCCAGTATACGTTTACCCCTTTTTCGGGCTGGGATAGATTATTTACGAAAAAGGAATACCCTAGCCTATTGCGACTAGGAGGTTTTCTCAGACAAAGTTTTCTACCTTTTCGGATCTAAGAAACTATTTACGAAAAGGGACCATTGGAGTTTACTTTTCCGCTGTCTTTTCAAACTCTCTAAACATGAAAAGACACTGAGTTCTTCCTTTGTCAGACTCGTTAAACCCTGATGACATTGGATTTAGTCGAAATGACGATATTCGAGTTCCTCCTTCCTAGGGCACGTTAAATGTACTAAGACAGATTTATATGACAAGCATATGGTATCCTCTTCAATATTGTGAAAAAATAAAGAGGTACTCGCCAGAAATGGTGGGGGAAACATGGAACCAGCATCATTGTCGTGTTGGCAGTATGTCACTCTTGAACATGGCACTTGTCTGCATTCGTGTTGGGTTGGGGACATCTCATCTCATTTTTCACTTGCCTCCATGGGTTTGGGTGATCCCTTTTGACCTCTCATCTGATCTTTGCCTCGTCACCATGACCTCTGATATTTTGATGTCAAATACTGCCAAATCCACTGTCGTGCCGCCGATATGTTCAAGAGAAGTTGACCTCTGCAAAATTCCAACCTTCCTCTGATTCTCGTCTAATCTTGATTCACAAATACATTATGTTCCTCTGTCTCGTGTCGATGATGTGGAAAACAATATGGCCCACCTTCGATCAAGGTCACTTCCTTTCGACCTCAGCTCATTATCCAGGAAGCTGATATAGAGACTCCCTTTCGGTACCTTGGAGCCTGCATGCCTCAATGGCAAGTTCCTCACATTCGACGTGAGGTTTTCATCATTGGCCTCCGATCGAGTGATTCTGCGGGTGTTCGACGTCAGCTCATTGTTCACATGCCGTAGATTGTACTTGTATTACCTTGAGGACCATTGGCATTAATGATGGTACCTCTCGCATCTGTTAACAGCTTTCATCATTGGCTGGTAATCAGACGATGTTCTTGCATGTTCGACTTCCGCTCGCTTATTCGCATGCTTGAACTTGTACTTTTCTCGGGTCGAGATGGAGCGCAAGACCCTAGATCCCTGTCTGTTATGATCCAAGCTGCGATTTTGTGGATTATCATAATTAATTACATGACTCACTGATTGGATGGTTGTGACCATACCTGAGTCTATTTACCGATCCTCACTGGATGGCTGCGTCCATGCCTCGGATCTGGATTATTACATACTCTGTTATGGATGGTTGCGCCCATACCACGTATATATCATGTATTTGAGATATCAGTTGTACTTCTCTATGCAGGTTTTCCGACGGTGGTGTTTTCAGTTGGACACATTCTCATAAAGCATTTCACCCCTCTCTCTCTCTCGGGCCTCATGCTTTAGGGGGCATCTGTTACACAACAATTTGTCACCGTCCCTACAATTCCCCATCCCGCACAATTGGAGGGCTCATTCGGTGACCTATGAGCAATGACATAACTTGAAAACACCTTCATGACATCCCTCTAAACATGAGCTTTCATTGCCCTCAAGACATCTCCTTGTGAAAAACCCTAAAAATAGCTCTTTTTGCATTGGCACGGGTACACAGTTCAGCCCTCGCGCCAAGGGGGCAAATCCTCCAAAGAGGGCATGCCAATTGGCACTCTGTCTTAGAGTCGCACCCGCGCCAGCCATTTTAAGGAGTTTTTTTTTTAAACAAATGGCGGAAGTTTCGTCCTAACCAATCCATAAAATGGTATCTAATTTGAGTTGGGAGGTTTGGCTCTGAATCTCCATGTAGAGGAAGTGGTTTGCCACCTCTCATGGAAGCTTCCTTGAGGGTAAGTCCATCCCATGATTATAGGGATCCCAACTCCCCTTCCTCCATCTATAAAAGCTTGCTCATCTCCTTTGCAAGCTAATCTCCAAGTTCCCAAGAGCCATCAGAGCCTTATGCTACAAGAGCCTTGATTTATTCCCTTGAGGCCAAATCCAAGCAAGGAGATTATCGTCGAGACATCCGAAGAGAGAGGTTTGTCCCATCCCCGACAGGATTTTTTCAAGACGTGTTCCGCTGGCGACCCTCCGAAGGAGAATTCAACATCAGAGACAGGTTGTATCCTCCTTTGATTGATTAATGATAAGCGATTATTCGTTATGGCTCCACTCCTGTTGTTGATTATGATGATGAGTTATGTCTTCTCTCACTGGCATATAGTTGCATATACTAGATTTTACGCTTGTGTTTGTTTTGTTTCTTGCGTGTGCAGGTCTCCGATCACGGAGATCGTGAGGATTGTGATCTGCGAGAGCTAAGGAATGGGAGCGCTACTTTCTCTGCGAGCGACAGCGTTGCATTCCAGGTAAGCCTTCATCGCTAGTTGTTTTATTTGCAATTAGGAACCTGCACTATAGCATGTGACGATTGTTGCTAGACCCGGTCTGGGCTAGTAGGGCTCGCCTCTGTCCGCAGAGGGGATTTACCTCCACAATAGGTTTCTTTTGTAAGCAGATGACCTTATACTGATTGTTAAATCAACTCTTGGTTTTCAAGAGCACTTATGTTCCCTTGAGCATTTTTGTAGAAGGGTGGGGATGCAACTCAATATTATCAAAACGAAAGTAGTGGTTTTCTCTAACAAAAGAAAGTATAACAAGAATAAGTTATACTTTGAAGGCAACATTCTGGAAGAAGTTGCACAGTGTAAATACCTCGGAATTGACTTCAACAGAAATTTAAGTTGGGATGTTTGTAGAAAGAAAAGAACTTTGGGGGATTGGAAAGCATTTTATGGTCTTGAAAACAGGTGTAGAGAGGCAGAGCTATGGGAATCGAAAACCACTCTAACTCTTTTTGGGCTTTTAATGATTCTGATTATTCTCTACTATTGTGAACTGTGGGCCAGTAGCACAACCGAGATACAGTGGAAACAAATTGATAAAATTTAGAAGTGTTTGATTAAAAACAAATTCAAAATTAAAATCGCAGTTCCTTATGCTATCTTGTTAAGTGAAATAGGGGCTGCTCCTATTGAAGAAATTGCTATGGTGTGAGTCATAAGGTATTTGAAAAAAAATGACCAAATGAAAGAGGGTGGAAGGCCTAAGCTTATGTTTAATAACATATTGTGCAAATGAAAGAAGACTTGGATGCGGCATGATAACAAATGGTTTAGTAAATGGGGTATTTGCTTGAGAATTTGTCCTAAAAATAGTAAATATATAAAAAAAATTGTTATGGATAACATCCACAAACTTACTTGGGAGAAAGAGTTAGGGAGAAAGAAGAAGTACTACACTGAAGAGTTTAACCCCACTCATAATCATAAACAAAAAGCGTACATAGGGGCCAATATTTCTTAGAGATCTAAAATTATTATTGCTCAATTAAGGACTATTTCTCATCAAATTCATTGTGAAAGAGGACGCTAGAAAATACCAAAAGAAATGTGGGAGGAAAGAATATGTATTTTTTTCTCTTCGAGAAAAGTGGAAATACAAAAAAAAAATCATTTTAGAATGCAAGGCCTTCAAGGATGGCAAGGGAAAATTATGCAGGTATTCTGGCAGCTAGCTCTTTGATTAATCTATTCAACGAAGAGTTTATCGAGAATATGGGAGCGTTTATTGTAAAACTCCAGAGGAAAAGGGTCAAATACAAGAGCGAGATGGAGATGAAATCTCTCCCGTAGGCTATTTTTAACCTCATGGACGTTAAAAATATTTTCTTTCTTTCTTTATTCTTACCCATGTGAGTGTAATGTGGATTTTTCATATTATGTACTTTGAATAATTTTGACTACTACTTACACATTGCAATGGTAGATTTATATATATATTTTTTATTATTATCTTGTTACTTTGTAAAAAAACCCCATATATCCTATATTATGTCCTTTTTTTATTGAAAATGGTACAATGTGTAATCCATCATGCAAAAACCAAGGTCCAATGTCTTTTTTATTGAAAATTTTCAATATGTAATCCATCATCCAAAAACCAATTATTATATTTCAGTGGGTTTCTTCAAAGTTTTAAAGTAAGTTGTTTTCAAATTTCAATCTATATATGTTTGATAACTATGATTAAATTTCAACGAGATTGATTTTCTTAGAAATTTATTTTAAAATTCCAATTCATACATATTGTTACATAAGTGGGACAGTGAGAGGAAATTAAATAACCCTTAACTTTAGCTATGCCTTTAGCTACGCCACTGAAATTGTATCCTTAACTTTAGCTATACCACTAAAAATTTATCCTATAACTCTAGTTATGTGACTAAATTTTTATGAAATTGAATTTATAACAAAACTAAGCTTACATCATTGAGGAGGAAAAGTGGTTGTAATATCAACAAGGATAACCCTCAAATTCAAAAGACATATATGTATTAACATGGGCTCCCCTACATTTTATTAATCCTTCACAACTAGAATATTTTCTTTTCCAACCTTTTGACATTTGACAACTTGCATATTTTTTTATTAGGCGTATATTAGTCGGGACATATTTACTTGCATATTTTTCTTGTCAATGAACTTCAACCAAGATTTAATTATCGATGACCCTGTGTCTTCATAACATGCTTATTTTTCTTATCGACCACGTTTGAACATATAATTATGTATTATTAATGTGTGCAACTATTTCCATCTAATTTATCTATATTTAAACTAAGAGGTAGGGACTAGTTACTATGTAGTACTTGTTATTATTACTAAATGAACTAATGAATAAGTTAAGAATATCTACATTTAACAAAACATAGAACAAGATTCTTATACACAAATATTTACCTGACTTTACCATGGATATTTGTAATTCATATGTAACACCCCTCAATTAATTGTAAATATTTTAATTTACTTTTACTTAAATGACCTAGCGAACTGTGGGCCATATTGAAGGTCTCGTATGAATAAGTATCAAACATAAATTTTATTTTAAATTTTATTAATAATATTGGTTATGGTAAATCAAAAAAATTATGGAAGAAAATGAATTTAAATGAGAGTTTCACTTAAGACACTATTGGAAGACAATTATTCCTCTCCCTAGATATAAATAATCTCAGTCAGGGTAAAGGGAGCCGAGAGAATGAGAGGGAAAAATACTGAGGAAACCTAGTGTCTTGGAGACTAGTTGGAGGAGGTCCAAGAGAGGAAATTAAAGCTGAAAACTTGATACCTCAAATAGGAAAATTTTGAGGAATGTAGGGCACTTCCAGGAAAAAGAATTCTTGAGATGGTTGGTGAGTGGAATTCCAATTTAGAATTGTGAGGTTTGTGAAACCCTATATAGGACCTAGTGTGTTCAGATAAATCCTAGCCGAGGACCTATTGTGGTCCTTATCAAGAAATACTAATTTGAATGTGAAACTGGCTCAAGGGGAGTGTTGATAAAGGTGACATGTAATCATTGGTTGGGTGGAGAAATATTTTTTCCGCTGTGATTTTTGTGGCAGCCTAAAGTGATATAACAGATAAGTGTTATGTGAACACATTTTCCTTCCTTCCAGATGTAATTTTTTTTTTGTATTTTATATGTTATGACCCTGATACATGATACACGTATGGTATAGTATGAATTTGATTTGGTGGAATAATCAAGTTTTTTAATGAGCTATATTAGTCTCTTGGCCTAGCATGGTAAACCCCAACATCCCAGAAACAATTTTGAGCTCTAAAAATATAACTGAAGCAAGTGAAGCAGGCCGGAGACTAAGACCCTACTTCTTCATATTAAAAAAATATATAAATAAACCTCTAAATATATGGTTGAAATAAATATTGAATGTAAATTCTAAGCCATAGGTAAGAAAAGAGTAAAGTTTCTATAACCATTAAAATGTTGGAACGAGAAAAAAATTCTAAATATTATATTTACTTTGTTGAAAATGTACATAACCAATATAACATAAAAAAACTCCCGAACTGACTTCTGTAATAAGAGAATTAAGTACAGAACGGTATTTATCCTGGTCGAAACTAAATCGTTTCAACAAACCATCATGCAACACCATAGAATGAAGAAAAAATTTATACTGTAAATCCTAAAGGGTATGAGTTAAAAAATAGACCAATAAAATAACAATTATGTTACTGAATAGAGTGTCGAGAGTAGAGTGTCAAAGTAAGGCTTGAACCATTTATAAAAAGTTAAAATAGTTGAACTTGATTTCTAATTACATGTATTGAATGATAAATATATAAATATAAAAACATATTTTTCATAGAATATGAATGAGTGCATCTGCATTACGAATTTACCATATACTTAGAGACTCTTGGTAATGACTTTGAGCTAAATCCTTTAACATAACACTTGAACCTCACAAGCCGATAAGTCGTGAGTTAAATTCACTATATGCAAACCATTTCTAAAAATTATATGAAAACCATTAAGAACCCTGTACTGGGATGTTAAATTAGAGAAATTGGGTTAATAGGACTGGTTAGGGAATTGAAGTGTTAATCCAACTTACTAGCCGCTGCAGTAGAAGGATAAACCAACCTGTGGAAAAAACCAGGCATATATCTAGGGAAATGATTAATTAAGAAGACATAATAAAAAAGGGGGGAGGAATTCAAAATGAAACATATCTTAGTTTATAACTATTAGCTGGATGTGAAATCAAGAGAAAATTTTTGTAAACCCTGCACATGAAAGCGAAGAAAATAAACCAAAGAATTAAAAAAAATTAAGGGAAAAACAGGAATGAACAGTTGCACATCAGGGTAAAAAAATACTTGATCCGTAGTCGATATTTCCAAATATTTCGAGGATAAATTCTTATATATATCTCTCACCAAACCATAGGATGATGCCAAAAAATAGACCAATCCTCAAGAACAATGAAATAATGAATAAAATGAGTGATTCAAATAACAACTAGGAGTAGATGCATTGATCCAAGATTTTTTACTTGCAGATGTATTAAATAATTACATGAAACAAGACATGTTAACCTTAACAATTTAAAGTGCACATGAAAGAAGAGAGAAATAACATAAAAGCAAGAAAATATGACAACAAGGGTTGATAATGGAGTTCGTCCAATTTTTACTACATCTCCGGGCCCCAGTCAATAGTGGCGAGGACTTCATTCATTAAGTGGCAAGAAGAAGAAGAAGTACAAGAAAAATTACATAAAGCACCTTTATACCTCCAAGCTGGAAAGTGGCCGAAAAATGGAGACCTCTGTTGTAGAAACAGACAGCACCATCAGATTCCTGTCGCCAAGAGGTGTAACGTCCCTATAAAATTTGTCCAATTTGGACACTAAACAATTATGGGCCCCCTGAAAATGTGGCTTAGATCATGGTTCCACTGCCTCGAACTGCATGCTTGCCTGTACCGGCCCTGCCTGGGCTCACTGTAGAAATGATGGGTTTTGTATTATTTAAAGGGTGGCGTTCTGAACTGGCAATTAAATGTGTAAAAATGAAGTTGTTTGAGTTTCTAAAGGGAGGTCAGGGGATCAATCCTAACCCCCTTATTTTAGACTACATCGTAATATGGTTTTGAAAGTGGAGGCAAGCCTATTGCCAAAGAAAGATGGCAAATGGAGGAGGTGCATAGATTACCAAGCACTAAACAAAATCATGGTGAATAATCGATACTCTGTCCCTTGCATTGATGATTTGTTAGATCAATTAGAGAATTCTATCTATATCACCAAATTCGATTTGCGTAGTGGTTATCACCAGGTCAGAATTGCAGAGTAGGATGTGCATAAAACTACCTTCAAGACCAAACAGGGGTTGGTCGAATAGATGGTGATGCCATTCAGATTATGCAATGATCGAGCCACATTCATGACGGTCATGAATGATCTTTTTAGGACTTTCATTTATGAATTAGTTCTTGTATATTTAGATGATATTCTTGTCTTTAGTAGAACTTGGGGTGAACATGTATGCCATGTAAAGAAAGTGCTTGATATATTGAAAGGGGAACACCTATATGTAAAATTGTCAAAGTGTGAGTTTGGGAAGACCTCCTTGGTCTACCTAGGCCATATTATTGATAATGGTCAATTAAAAATTGACCCCTCTAACATTCAGGTGATTGTTGTTGTCCAAGTAAATCCCCTTTGTAGACAGAGGTGATCCCTCTATCCCTAGGGTGGGTCTAGCAACTAGAGGAACATATTAACATCGACCTTCCTAGATTGAAATGAAATTCAGAGCAAGGAAGATGGCCTACCTTTTTCTGATGCTATGTTGTCATCTTCCATCGAAGCTTCTTGATGCGTCGCTCTCCTCAAGCTCGATACACGTTGCTACCAACGTTCGATTACCTGTACAATCAGTCAAGACACCATGACAAGCGTAAAACCAAGACAAACATAAAAAAATTACAACCTATGTTACTTATCAAGGAATGCTAGAAATCTCATTATAAATGTAAACAAGGGTGGAAGATAAACATCAGTTTTATTTTATTATGATAAAATTAAGTGGAGTTTACAACCACGCCTTGATGTTGAGGCTCTCCTTCGTTAGGTCCATATCCAAGCACGTTTGTGACAACCTCATACACAAAGGTCTAAGATCTCACTATGTTCTTAACACACAAAAATAGTCACGCTCTACTCTATTCTCCCAAAGCTATGATTAATTCTCCTCTCTATGATTGTTGCTTCTAACCAGCTAGCTCTAACTCTCTAACTAAGGCAGCAGAGGTGAAAAAGGTCTCCTTATATAACAATGGAGGAGGAGGATATGGGCCCTCAAATAATGGGAAAAGAGCTTATCCTTTGGAGTAGTTCCTATTTCATAGGAACAAGAAGCCCAAAGGGAAATTCCTTGGCCATATCCTTAAAAAAAACTTCCAACTCACCACCTCGCAAAGCTTCTAGTCGTGGAAACTTCGTTTCTATTTTTAAAAAATTTCCAAAAGTCAATTGATGCAGGCCTAGCATTGAGACAGAGCACCGATCACCGCAGGTCGCACTGCAAATATCTACTATCAGCATGGGTCAGACACTAAGACAAAGTACTGACCTTGAAAACCAGGTTTTAATATGGATTTTCTAGAAACGTTGTAAAGGCAGATGGATTGGCAGACAAAGTGTGGTTCACGGGTATGCATCCTGTGCTTGGAAAGTACACAAGGGTCAATGTATGGGTCCTACAGGATCAAGGAATGAGTACAGGGATAGTGAAAAATTATTGTGTATGCCCCCTAAAGTATGAAGTCCAAGCAAAAGTAAGGGGTGAGATGATTTACAAGTACATGCAAGGAACCAGACACTTCCGTTGGGAGACCTCCAAATCAAGCATAGATACATATACATAACTAGAATCTCTGATGAATATACATGAATCAAGGTATGGACGCAACCATGTGTAAAAGAGACCATCGTATGGTCACATCCATCCATCTAAAAGAAAGATGTATCCAATCATGGACAAATCATATCGACTCGAAACTTGGACTCTAGAGAATAGAATCCACAGTCTTGCGCTCCATCATGACCCAATCAAGTAAAATTTCAAGCATGCGAATAAATGAGTTGAAGTCTAACATGCAGGAAAATCACCTGATTACCAGCCAATGCTGAAATTTGTTAACAGGCGTGAGAGATACCATCAATAATGACAATGGCTCTCAAGGTACTAACAGTACAATCCACGAGATGTGAATAAAGAACTGAAGTCAAAAACTCGTGAAATCACTTGACTGAAGGCCAATGATGTGAACTCGTCGCTGAATGCAAAGAACTTGCCATTAGGGCATGCAAGCTCTAAGGTACTAGAAAGGAGTCTCTAGATTGACTTCCTGGATAATGAGCTGAATTCGACAGGAAAAAATCTTTCGAAGGAGGTTCATAATGAATCCCACATCATCGAAACGAAACAGAGAATGTAATATGAATGTTAATCAAGACTAAAACAGAGGATCAAAGAATGTACGAACTATATAATTATTTTCTCTTGAACATATCAACGACACGACTCTAGAATTTGGCTGAATTTGACTCAAATTGGATCAATGGTCATGTTGAAAATATTGGTAATCGAATTAGAGGTAAACGAATTTCCCAAACCCATGGAGGTAAAGTGACATAAATAATATATCCCAACCCAACACGAACTATAGATAAGTGTCATGTTCAACAATGACATAATGCCAACACAAGTGACGAATAACTTCCATTTTTCCCCACAATTTCTGGCAAGCACCTCTTTAATTTTACACAAGCTTGAAGAGGATAGAATATTCTTATCATATAGGTTTGTCGTTTAGACAAATCCATCCTAGTACATTTTATGAGCCCTAGGAAGGAGGAACTCAGTAATGTCATGGTGAATATTTACGATGTCATTTAGGTTTTAACGAGTTTGATAATGGAAGAACTCAAAATCTTTTCATGTTTATAGGGTTTGAAAAGAAGTGGAAAAGAAAACTCCAACATGTCCCCTTTTTTAGGTAGTCTCACGAATCCGAAAAGGTAGAAAACAATTTCAGAGAGAACCTCTTAGTCATGTTCGACTAAGGTATTCCTTCTTTTTAAATAATATGTCCCAGCTCGAAAAAGGGGTAAATTTATGCTGGGCAAATGACGTTTCACAACCTTTAACAAGTTCAAAATGACAAGAGTCTCGGCAATATTTTCAATTTTTAAGAGTCATAAAAGAGCCGAAAGTTGACTCCTCCTGGAGGAAAGAGTGGTATTAAGGGTAGCAACTGGTTCCGGTGATGGTGGAACTACTCTAAACAAGATAAAATTCAAGAGGTTTGCTAACAATACCACACATTGCAACGGTTCCTCAGGAACGGGTAAAACAATCAAGTGAGGGCATATGATCGGCCGAGCAGATTGTAACTATGGAATGAGGAAACCAAGGATCTTCTGGAAAAATAGGATAATAAAATAGAAATCACAAGAGGTAAAATAATAAAGGTTTCATTTTTACACAAGCTTGAAATCAAGAAACTCTGCTTGAAGTTGGTTTCATTTTTAAACAAGCTTGAAACTGAAACACAATATTCTTGAAACCGGTTTCATTTTTACACAAGCTTGAAATGGAAACAAACTATGCTTGAAAAATTTGACGTGGCCCCAGCATGGTGACTCAATTGGAGGTACATGTCCCCCAAGCTTCAGTGTAGTTATCGGAGTAGACTGCAAGTTACTAACAAGTGGATAGAATGAAGGTTCAATTATGAGATCAAGTGAAAGACTCGACTGGGATTTTACGAGATCTAATTAAAGACTCGAATTGAAAAGGGAACCTGTTTCATTTTTTAACGAGGTTGACATAGTAAAAGAACTATCCTCATAAGAGCTTGTTTCATTTTTTAAGGAGCTTGACACAAGAAAATGAACTATGCTCCGAAGACCTTGTTTCATATTTTAAGGAGCTTGAAACAATAAAATGAACTATGCTCCGACGACCTGATCATGACATATAAGAGGTCATGGATTCTAAGAGGTTCTCATCTAAGGTGATAACAACACTCTGGAAATTGGGATCCAAGGCCCCCAGGACACGGTACACGACAATACTATCACTGGATGTGGGAAATGAAAAAGTGGCCAGATAATTGACCTGTGGCGAGGAATATACCACTGGTAGGTAAGGACTAGGAAGGGACAATGGTAGACCAAATGTCACATCAGGACCAAAGAATGAAAGCTGATAAATGGTCACGATCCGACCCTCATGTGGAAAACATATCACACGAAAGAGGGAAGAGACAAGCGCGCCCATGGAATAAGCATAGTTGCACCCTAGGATTAAATTAAAATCCAAGGGGTCTTAGACCACCATTACGTCTATATAGACGATTTTCCCTCCCAAAGGAATAAGCAACTTCAGAAGGATCCCTAATGGTTGACTTTTTCCTTTGTTAAAAGAAAATAGATTCTGAGTAACATGCATAAGCTATGGAGAACCCAAAGCTTTCCATGTAGTTGAGGACAGAATAATAACTAAGGTGCCTTCAACTATAATTGTACCTTGTACAACCATATTACAGGTCTATACAGTGATCTCAAAGGGCACATAAGAAGGAAGATGATACCCTGTAAATTGACTCCAATCAAAGGAAGCGACCAAACTACATGGAGGGGGTGCCATAGGAATAAGAGGATTATCCCCCTGCATTACAGAAGTAGAAAGACCATCCTCCTAGGCTCCGAGAACGAGAGCAAGAGGATCACTTTCTAGAACTGTGGTGACAGGAGTCGGAGGATCACCCTCCTGGATCATGGAAACAGGAGGATCGCCTTCCAATCCCAGGGAGTCAGAGGAAACAAAAAGAACCTGACTTGGCTAAGACCCACTCTCGAGGGAAAACACCTGATGAACTGGAGATGGAATTAGGTCGACCTTTTTCTCAACCAATTATTGATTAGAAATTGACCTAGGAGACTGACTTTCAAAGAGAGCGGAATCAACCAGAGATGAATCCTGATCAATGGGTTGATAAACTATCAGAGGACTCGAAGAAAAATTCCAGTAACCGATGGGAAGATAGGACTTAGAAGCTGAAAGGGTATCCAATACCTTAGAAGCTTCATCCATATAAGGACAGAGATGAATCGGATGGTTCCCTTCACACAACCTACAGGGAAATTTAATCTTACCCTATTCTTTACGAGTCTCATTATCTCTAGCTGAAGGCTCATCATTAGCATGATTCCCAGAGGTTTATTATGAAGGGTGAATCGGGCTAACGGAACACACTTCTAGCACCTTGGGAATACCAAGGCAGTAACGAAGAAGGTGGTCACCCTCACACAGCTTGCAAGGGAATTTGACTCTACGAGATGGAGTAGGAGGTTTCTTGATATTAGTTGCATGGGTAGCAATAGTTGTTGATTTCCCCCTAGCTTATTTTCCTTCTTCTTCTTCTTCTTAGCCACCCGGTTACTAGAATCCAGACTTTCACCAGGTGAAGAGGAAGAACGAGGTGAAGAAATAGGCGAAGAAGGTGAGGGATCAACTTTAGGATCAACATGGGGTTGACATGGTTCAAGCGGAGGGAGAACTTGTTTGAGAATATGTTTAGATGTTCAAAAACCATGGGGGTCGAAAATAACCAAACCGACAGACCAATGGTTAATCCCGAGAGGGACAACGTTGCCATATACAGGGCACCAACATTCCCGAGCGAAGGAAAAGGACCAGGATTCCCATCTGAGGGGATTCCTTGGTTGATGGAATCTGGAAATGTTGCTATTGGAATCAAACCTAAATAATCACTAAGGAATATAACTTTAACCAGGAATATTTTGCAGACAATTAATTTTTAAGACACTGAAACAAAACTCTACCATTTCATATTTTAAGAGTCGAGAAAAGGATAAAAGGTGACTGTAGTCACTTTTAGTTTAAACGAGCTTGAAAGGACGAGTGCTGGATGATATTTCCAATTTTAAAGTCACCGAAAGATCAAAATGAATACTCAGGAACTCTAGGAAAAAGGGTGAACCAGGTAATCATGAACTGCAATATACACCTTGGTGATGAAATGAAAGAGAAATGACCAAGGACTTAACGTACGTGCAGGAAGTGTCCCCAAATGTTGTTTTCGATGTATTACAGTTATAGGGAGGCAAACTCGGCTTCCTATGGATAAAGGATTGCAACATATGAGGGTCTCCCTCTATATACACGACGGTACGGGGAACACAAGTCTATGCTAGTGCTGTCTAATGCCAGATGGAGAACGATAGCTACTAGGTTTAACGATGTCGGAACACATCACTAGCCTAGACCTTTAAATGTGAGCGTTAATTTTCAATGCTTACTTAGGTTGACTGAATAAATTTTAAAGTTGATCTTGAATTAATTTTTCAGTTTCAAGGCCCTACTACTGTCATCTGAAAACTTTGATATGCAGCTATATGAGAAAAGAAATATTTCAATTCGACGAATGTTATCTGGTTAAGGGAAGAGTCTCAAACAATAACGAAACAAATATTAATACTTCGAACGAAAATTTTCCCAACTAGATGACTTTCGTTATCCAAAAGTAATCTAAAACATTCAAAGATGTGAATTATGCAATGTAATCTATGCAAAATTCTCTTTTTCAAAAACTATGCAATTGTAATCTATGCAAAATTTCCTTTTCCTTTTGAATGAATAAGAATGCAGTCAATGCATTTTTGATGAAATGAGAAAATAGTTAATGCATTCTTTTAATGAAAGAGAATGCACTCAAAACGAATTTTATTTTTCAACCATTAAACAATGTAATCTAAGGTTAATGATAAATTCCAAACATGAATTTTAAATGCAAATTGATCTAATGCATTTTAACAAAAAGAAAACTTTGAGACAAAAACTAAAAGAACACATATTTTCTTAATGAAAAAAGGATGCAACCAAACAGTAAGAATACAATATTATTTTTAATACTTTGTAACAAAATTCCCCAAAAGGCTACAACATATGTTATCACTCAGTAATTTCTCAAGGCTAAAGAAATAACTCACCGAGGTAACCACAAACCTAATTTTTGAGATCAAGATCTAGCCTTCGTAATGCTAAGAGGGATCTATCTTTATGATTTAACTTTGCTCTTCCCCACCAGGTTCGCCAATATGTTATCACTCAGTAATTTCTCAAGGTTAAAGAAATAAATCACCGAGGTAACCACAAACCTACTTTTCAGATTAGGATCTAGCCTTCCTAATGCTCAGAGAGGGATCTCTTATGATTTAACCTTGTTGTTTTTAGTTGATTTTAGGCTAGTTATGAAAGGTTGATTGGGTTTTGATTTTGTTTTGGTTTGGTGGTGGAATTACTGATTTAGATGGATAGATGATTGTCTATTTACCATTGGGCTATGGAATCAAAGTGTCAAGAAAACATGACTAAATCAAGGTCTAAAGGAAGTGTACACAACGCAAGGTAGCTGAGTAAATTCAGATCTTTTAGGATGGATGATGAAGATATTTTAATTGGGATTAAGGAGTAGTTAAGGATTCCTTGATCCAGATAATGAGGGAAGGAGAAATAGGTCAATCGAAACTAGCGAAAAATGAAGAATTTTCTAATCTGGATATCAGAAGAAAACATGAAAATGTATAATAGTTTAGAATAGAGTGTAATTAAACATATTCTGCAATAATATTCTTGTTATACATTTAAATTGGAAAACATTCAAGTAGGTGAAATACTTAAGAAAATTAAAATTTAACAATAGAAAGATACTTCACTGAAGTGGCCCAACAAATGAATCCTGTAATGCAATGCCTTTATTCCTTAGTCAAGTCTGCTGACTTGAAAATGTTACAATAAACCATCTGGTTCTTAGATCAATACAACTATAGAAATGTTTAGAAATCCACATACTAATAATTCGAATAACTGAAGTATTTATACAAAAAATTAATAAAAAATATCCTATACTAATTTAGGATTTATTCTAGGAAATAAAATATCTGGATGCTAAAAGGTAGTGACACCTTTCATTGTCCCTATTTTACTTGATTTTTGTTGTCTGTTGGTTTTTCTCATGTTGCCTTATCTCTCATGATGTCTCCTTCTTCTTACTTGTCTTTTAACTCTTGGTCCTTTGTCTTCATCTTTAAATTATGTCTTTGTTGTCACTGTGAAATTCTTCTTTTATTTTACTGCTTCCTTTGTTTCCTTTTTACTATATGTTCTCTGTTAACTATTTTACTTTTAACCTGACATCTCTTTATCTGGCACAGTAAATCACATCCCTATGGTATCTTTTACTTTCATTCTGCTTTTATAAATGTCATCTTTGAATAAAATTTCAATGCTATTGATGTGAAAGTTTTCATTTCTGTTTAATAATTACTACCTCTGTGTAAATTATTCCTCCTGCTCTGTTGCTGCATGTAATATTTTGTTGAGTAAAACCATTCGAATTTATTTCTTTTTGAGTTCTTGGATTAAATAGGTTTTAACTAGTATTAAAAATAGTTTTCTAGGTCTTGTATGATCACTTGTAAAATAAACGAGTAATCAATGAAACATGATTTTGCTGAGAAGGGATAATAGCTTCCGGGGATGGGGAAAAGCTGTGAAACGAATTTGAACTGCAGTGGGGTTTTAATTCTGTTAGCAATGGAGTTTCAATTTCGCATTTCAAACAAAGAGAGGTTATGGTGGAATTTAATTTTTTGGAAAACTCAATGGTCTCCCGATGGGTGCAGATCTGGATTTGAAACAGTGGGGGCTTAATACACTGTGCGGAGTGGTATAGAAATTTAGCACAGTGTAGGGTTTATAACAGTAGCTTGGAGTTTTTTTCACATTTGTTTACCAACAACACAAGGTGGATGGGCAATGTATCACACAGTAGATGAGCAGACATGTGGTTTTAATACATCGCAGGGTGAACAGGTAAGCGATTTATCACATTGCGAAACGTGGTTGGGTAGTTTTATGTGAAGGGATGCAATAAACCGTGTGAGCACCACGTGGTAGGGGAGGGGATGGGAAAAACCACCCATTTTTCCCCCCTGATCGGTTTTAAACATCGGAGTGTTGGGGGATGCGAAATGGATTTGGGCCATTGGATATGGCATCAAAGATCAGACGGTTGCGAGGTTGGAATTTGTCACCATGGTGGGGTCGAGAGTTAATAGGTAGATGGTTAAAGGTAATTAGGGTCAATATATATAATAATTTTGAGGGTTAATATATAATATATAAACTATATGCTACAAATAATATAAAGGAGTATGGTAAATATGGTAGTGGGGATTTAAACAATTATATATATGAAGCGGGCATTAATAAAAACTATAGGTTAAAATTAATATATGGGTTGGGAAATATGTATAAAAATGGGGAATGCATAAAAATGGGGTTAGTAAATTAACATGGCAGGATGTTAGAAATATATTTGGAATAATATCGGGTAGGGGATTAGGGATATTTAAAGTGGGGCCCAATATATTTAAATATTTAAAACTATGCAAAGTGGTTTTTTGCATTGTTTAATTGGAAATGAGAGTTAGTAAATGGGAAGGGGGTTTTAAGTTATGGAAAGGGGTTTAGTGTTAGGTAAACTTGACTCGGGATAGAGTCAAAGTTGACTAGGGTAAATAGTAGTGGTTTTGGGGCACATGGTTTTGTGCACCCATGGTTTTGGCCCATGGTATTGCATGTAATGGAGCCTATAAAAAGGCTAGGAAGACTTCATTGTAATTGAGGCCTGGAGGTGAGTGGTGAAGGCTCACTTGGCCAGATTGGCCAGTGTTTTGGCTAATGTTTAATGAAATTTCATTGGTTGGGTTTTTCCCCGGAGTTTGGGGTTTTCCCGGTAAAATATTTGTGTTAATGTTTATGATTTGTTGCTGGTTATTTTTCATGATTATTATTCCTCTCGGTAAATTTATTATTTCTCCGGTAAATTTCTAACAAATGGTATCAGAGCCATATTTGGCTTCAGAGGGACGCTTTTGCAGCCAAGGGTTTTATTGGCTTGTGAATGGAGAAATAAATGCACCCTTTTGCAGATCTGGCCATACGGAGCATGGTGTTTCTAGGAAACAGGAAATATCCAATTGATTGATTCCATGGGGAATTCCATGGAGGGTTTCTCAATGGATAAAGAGAACAATGGTGCTGCCACAACTCAGATCTGCTAACTAGCAGTGATAAGAAGTTGGTCAGAGAAATTCAGAGATGAGAGGATGTTTGCATGTGGATTAATTAATTGATGAACCATGTATATGAAGAGAACTCCTAGAGGACTAGTGGTTATAGAGGTTGGTAACCCATGTAATCCGGTAGATGGGTTCTTTTTATATGGACATTGATTTCATATGTACAAAGAGAAACAATGAAACAAAAAAAAATATTATTATAATGGAGTTAATTTTACATGTAAATGGGCATAATACTGTAAGACCTGGTATGGCATGCGTAACCCTGGATAATCACTGGTAAAGCCTGGGTTAGACCTAGGTGATAGGAGGGATATCAATTTTACAATCACCCTGGGTAAAAATTTGAGGGGGGAAGAGCTAAAGTGAGCATGGTTGTCTCATCTAGCAGGTTTGGCTGGATTTAGTCAATAATCACCAAGTCAAGTTTAAGGGGGGAATTGTTAGGTAAACTTGACTCGGGATAGAGTCAAAGTTGACTAGGGTAAATAGTAGTGGTTTTTGGGCACATGGTTTTGTGCACCCATGGTTTTGGCCCATGGTATTGCATGTAATGGAGCCTATAAAAAGGCTGGGAAGACTTCATTGTAATTGAGGCCTGGAGGTGAGTGGTGAAGGCTCACTTGGCCAGATTGGACAGTGTTTTGGCTAATGTTTAATGAAATTTCATTGGTTGGGTTTTTCCCCGGAGTTTGGGGTTTTCCCGGTAAAATATTTATGTCAATGTTTATGATTTGTTGCTGGTTATTTTTCATGATTATTATTCCTCTCGGTAAATTTATTATTTCTCCGGTAAATTTCTAACATTTAGGAAGGGGAAAGGATTATTGTTTAAGGGGAAAGGGGTATTAGTGACAGGGTTAAAATGAAGGGGAAAGGAATATCTTACAAGGGGGAAAGTGTTTAGAAGGATGTCAGTAATAAGGGATGAACCATAAGTGCTTTCCATGATTTGAAAAAATTGTTTCTGCCTACCCTTTGTTTACCCTAACATTTTCATTTTCTTTATTGGGTACATTTGATCATGCTGAGCCTTTTTATTTTTCTTTGATAAGAAAACTATCTAACCCTTCGAATATTGGGTTTATATGGAATGGTTCCTTCGCACCCTTCCGGCTCCCATCGGCAAGGATGTCGCCTCCAATGGCTCAAGTTAAGCTAATGAGCTCGTTTATCCTCTACCTAACTAATGATATGCCAAGATTAAACAATTTGGCTAGATCTTTAATCTCTAACTATAGACATGAGATTTGAAGCATGATTAATCAATATTAAACTATATGATTATCATGAATTGTGGCATTTTCGACAAGCTGCACATAATTTTATTTGCATAAAGTAAACTAAAGTAGTGGCATTTGAATGTGAAACTCTTTTATGATCTATTTTTATCTCTTTTCGTGGGTTTCGTACTTTATATTATTTTTTGTTCTTGTTTCTTTTGGTCCTTTGATTGTTCTTTTAGAACCTACTCTCTTTTCATTTTTCTATTTTATTTTTTATTTACTTTTAAATATGGGAAAACTTTTGCAGAAAGCAAAGGTATGTACAACATTACAGAATTCTACACAGTCAATTCAAAATCATGAATCCTTCTATTATAAGACCCTAATAGTGGCTTCATTTGAGGATGGAATCTCCTTGTGAGATGTTAAGAACACCATCAACTAGTAGCCTGATCCATTCGGCCACCTGCACATGCTTTGTCATATAATTCCTGTGACTGAAAATCTTGAACTGAAATCACACTCTTTTCTGCAAACTGAAATCTAATCTAAAACTAAAAGGTGCTACAACCTTCAAACCAAACTACTAGATCATCAATACCTTAGGGCCTTCTCCTCGGTTTCAAATCTTAATGAATTATTTTAACATTCACGGAAAACTGAAAACTGAATTTAATCAAACTGAAATCCTACCTAATTACTCTAATCAATTGTCTAATTACTGGTTAGGTAAAATGAAAATGCCAATGCAACCATTCAAGCATTATATACATTGAGTTATTTTGTTTCATTTTCTCATTTATGATCAAAACCAAAGTTATGCTTACGATTAGAAACTTGGCCACAGATGTTAAGATAAGGAAATAATCAATTTCCTTTATTGACTCTAGAAATTTTACAAAAGGATCTTCCAATTTATATATACACATGTTAAACTGATCTAAACAACTATACATGTGTTATGGATGGCCTCTATTCCATGACACTAAACTGTTATTTCCCTGCAAAATTGATTGTTGATTTTAAAATAAGCTTTGTGATGATATTGCTACTGACGGAAATGTCTGTATGAGGAAACTTTATCATCTTTATTCTGAATCTCATAGTCAATAAATGGAGAACGGCTTTGAATGCATTCATTATCCAACATATCTGATATTGGATCTTGAAAAAATTGCAAGGATTTTTTCAACCTATTACTTATGGGTTTCCATGGAACTCCATATATTACTACAAGCTTCTCAACCTTTGTTTTAGAAGTGTTATAAAAAAATTCCTTTAAAAGCTGAAATTCTTCAAAACATAGTGGTATGGAATTTTCCTGTGTCATGTGATCAGGTATTTCAATGAAATTTGATAAATTCATTTGTGAAACTGAAGTATCTTGATCAATAATCTCCTTGTCTTCTTTGTTGTCAATAACAATACCAAAAGACTACTGATTTTTATTGCTTTAAAGTTGTCATTGATAAATTAAAATGAAGAAAAACAAGGAGGAAACGATCGTTCACTTACCTTCAAATTTTTTGCATTTTCTTTTTCACTCTCTTGGCTAATTTGTATTGAATGATCATTGTATTCTAGCTACTAAATCTGAATTTCCTCATCTCTCAAACTATCTACTAATTGTTTTGTAAAATTAACTTGAGTTTGAAGAACATAATTATCATCATGCTGATCATATTCAGGAAAATCATTAAAAGGAGGAATGTCATCAACAATACACATTAGATCAGCTGATTTCTTCTCAACATATTGATCAGTAAATCCATTTTTTGATATATGGTATTAAGGATTAGCAGGAAAGTGTTTATGACCAGTAACCTCTTTTGTTTCTGCAATAAATGGATCATGGTGATTTTGAAGAAACAATCCATCTTTCATGGTGATATTTTGTATCATTTACTCTATCTTACTTGCCAAGATGTCAAGTTTTACATCTAGAGATGTCAGGTGCTCTGCAATGATGTTCTTCTCTTTTTCTGCATTCAATTTTTCTCTTTTGATTAGCAGATTAATTTCTACATCTACTGCAATTTTTTTCATCTATTCAAGTGTTGAGGGGTTTCTTTCTCTTAGCTGAAATTATATTTCTAGATCAAATGCTTTTGGATAAGGCAAGAGAGATGAAACAGGAGGAGGTCTTATATTTTCTGGTATTGAATAATATACTTGATTAAATCTGTCAGAATTTTTTTTTATTGTCTCATTTGGATATCTTTTCAATTGATTATATTCTTCTATGATCACAAAAAGATTGACTTTGATTATCCATATATCAAGGAAAACTTCAAAAAACTATTGGAAATTTGAGATGCTTGTAGTAGGCATATTCTTGAACCAACTCTTTACTTTACTTTCCAAACAAAGAGCAAAAAGCCCGTTTCTAATATCATCTTCATCAATCTCAAATAGGTCCATATAATTCTCAAAACCTTGAATATGTTTTTGGTTAGTGATGTTACCATTTTCTCCATCAAACATAGGGAGATATTTGTAATAGTTATCATGGAATAATGGATTATAGGAGGTAATATGAGGGGCTTGTCTCTATCAGGAAATTTACAAGGTATAGGAATATGTACAAGGATTGTAAGATTAGTCTTGATTATTTGAGGCTTATCAATTGGAAAATGATCATCATAAGTTCCATCAAAAATTTGCTCAAAAGGAAAATTTATATTTACAATCTTCAAAGGAAACTAATCAAATATTAGTCTAAGATCATTACTAAAATACAATATACATTGAAAAACCTTCTTGATAAGAAATAACATAATGTCTTGGATTAAGATCCAAGTTGAAAACCTGATATTCCAATGATGTTCTTCCACGTTCATTTCTATAGTGGAGTCCTGATTTTGATTGTGAAATTGATTTGGAGTTGGAGTTGCCAGGTGGATGATTTTAACCTTTGTATGTCTGATCACTGTCCACCAACATAGATCAGATCCAATTCTTGTATAAACTTTATGTAAAACAAGCTCTTCCCCACCAAGGTAACCAATATGTTATCACTCAGTAATTTCTCAAGGTTAAAGAGAGAACTCACCGAGGTAACCACAAACCTAATTTTCAGATTAGGATCTAGCCTTCCTAATGCTCAAAGAGGGCTCTCTTATGATTTGACTTTGTTGTTTTTAGTTGATTTTAGGCTAGTTATGAAAGGTTTATTGGGTTTTGATTTTGGTTTGGTTTGGTGGTGGAATTACTGATTCATATGGATAGATGATTGTCTATTTACCATTGGGCTATGGATTCAAAGTGTTAAGAAAACAAGACTGAATCAAGGTCTAAAGGAAGTGTTCACAGGGAAAGGTAGCTGAGCAAATTCAGATCTTTTAGGCTGGATGGTGAACTAGTTTTAATTGGGATGAAGGAGCAGTTAAGGATTCCTTGATCTGAATAATGAGGGAAGGAGAAAGAGGTCAATTGAAACTAGGGAGAAATGAAATATTCCCTAATCTGGATATCAGAAGAAAACATGAAAATGAATAACAGTTTAGAATAGAGTGTAATTAAACATATTATACAATAATATTCCTGTTATACATTTAAATTGGAAAACATTCAAGTAGGTGAAATACTTAAGAAAATTACAATTTAACAATAGAAAGATACTTCAGTAAAGTGGCCCAACACATGAATCCTGTAATGCAATGCCTTTATTCCTTAGTCCATTTTGCTGACTTGAAAATGTTACAATAAACCCTCTGGTTCATAGATCAATACAACTATAGAAATGTTTATCAATCCACACACTAATACTTCGTATGACTGAAGTATTTATACAGAAAATTAATACAAAATATCCTAAACTAACTTAGGATTTATTCTAGGAAATAAAATATCTGGATGCTAAAAGGTAGTGACACCTTTCAACTAACTAAAATTTGTCCCTATTTTACTTGATTTTTGTTGTTTGTTGGTTTCTCTCGTGTTGGCATATCTCTCAGGCTATCTCCTTCTTCTGACTTGTCTTTTAACTCTTGGTCCTTTGTCTTCATCTTTAAATTTTGTCTTTGTTGTCACTGTGAATTTCTTCTTTTATTTTACTACTTGCTTTGTTTATTTTTTACTATCTGTTCTCTATTAACTGTTTTACTTTTAACCTGACAACTCTTTATCTGGCACAGTAAATCACATCCCTCTGGTATCTTTTACTTTCATTCTTCTTTTATAAATTTCATCTTTGAATACACTTTCGATGTTGTTGATGTGAAAGTTTTAATTTCTATTTAATAATTACTACCTCTGTTTAAATGATTCCTCCTGCTCTGTTGCTACATGTAATATTTTTTTGAGTAAAACCATTCGAATTTATTTCTTTGTGATTTCTTGGAGTAAACAGGTTTTAACTAGTATTAAAACTATTTTTCTAGGTCTTGTATGATCACCTGTAAAATAAACGATTAATCAATGAAACATAGTTTTCCTGAGAAGGGATAATAGCTTCTAGGGATGGGGAAAAACAATGAAACAAATTTGAACTACTCTGGGGTTTTAATTCGGTTTGGAAATGGAGTTTCACTTTTGCAGAGAGGTTATGGAATAATTTCATTTTTTGGAAAACTCTATGGTCTCCCTACGGGTGCAGAAATGGATTTCAAGCAGTGGGGGCTTAATACACTACGCGGAGTGGTATAGAAATTTAGCATAGTGCAGGGTTTATAACAGTAGCTCGAGTTTTTTCGCATTGGTTTACTAGAACATAAGGTGGAAATTTAATGTATCACACAGTGGATGAGCAAGCAGGTGGTTTTAATACAACGCAAGTTGGACAGGTAAGCAATTTATCGCATTGCGAAAAGTGGTTGGGAAGTTTTATGTGAAGGGATGCAACAAATCGTGTGAGTGCGACATGGTAGCGGAGTTGATGGGAAAAAACACCCATTTCTCACCCCCGATTGTTTTTAAACATTAGAGTGCTGGGGGATGCGAAAGGGATTGGGGCCGTTGGATATGGAAGTAGATATCAGATGGTTGCCAAGGTTTGGAGCTGTCACCGTGGTGGGGTCAGGAGTTAATAGGCGGATGGTTAAAGGTAAGTAGTGTCGAGATATATAATAAGTGGGAGGGTTAATATATAATATATAAAATATATGTTACAAATAATATAAAGGAGTACAGGAAATATGGTAGCGGGGATTTAAAAAATGATATATATGAAGCGGGAATTAATAAAAACTATAGGTTAAAAATAATATATGGGTTGGGAAATATGTATAAAATGGGGTTAGTAAATTAACATGGTGGGATGTTAGAAATATATTGGGAATAATATCAGGTAGGTGATTAGGGAGATTTAAAGTGGGGCCCAATATATTTTAAATATTTAAAACTATGCAAAGTGGGTTTTTTCATTGTTTAATTGAAAATGGGAGTTAGTAAATGGGAAGGGGGTTTTAAGTTATGGAAAGGGGTTTGGGAAGGGGAAAGGATTATTTTTTAAGGGGAAAGGGGTATTAGTAACAGGGTTAAAATGAAGGGGAAAGGAATATCCTACAAGGGGAAAAGTGTTTAGAAGGATGTCAGTAATAAGGGATGAACCAACAGTGCTTTCCATAATTTGTAAAAAATGTTTCTGCCTACCCTTTATTTGCCCTAACATTTTCATTTCCGTTATTGGGTGCATTTGATCTTGCTCACCCTTTTTATTTTTCTTTGACAAGAAAACTATCTAATTCTAACCTTATAACTTCCAATGGCTCAGATTAAACTAATGAGCTCGTTTATCCTCTACCTACCTACTGATCTGCCAAGATTAAATAGTTTGGCTAGATATTTATTCTCTAACTATCAGCATGAAATTTAAAGCATGATTAATCAAGATTAAATTGTATGATTATCATGAATTGTGGCATTTTGGACAAGTTGCACACAATTTTATTTGCATAAAATAAACTAAAGTAGTGACATTTGAGTATGCAACACTTTCATGATCTATTTTTATCTCTTTCTTGTTTCGTTTGGTCCTTCGATTGTTCTTTTAGAACCCACTCTCATTTTTTTTTATTTTTAAATATGGGAAAAAGTTTGCAGAAAGAAAAGGTATGTAAAATATTGCAAAATTCTACACAGTGAATTCAAAATTATGAATCCTATTATTATAGGACCCTAACAAGACATATGATTTCAAGCACAAAGAGGACTTCCAAAGTGTGGGCTCAAAATAAGGCATTCATTCCATTTTACATTAAGCAATCATACAAAGAATACTTTTTAGTTGAAAAATGAGCAATCTAATCTATGCTCACAAGTGAACAAGAAGACCAAATGAACTTGGATAGACACTGAAGACTTGATCACTCAGTCAACCAAAAATCAAAATGAAATCAACTAGAGATGGATCACCAAGTAAGGAGGTTGACTCGATCAGCAGAGCGATGTCCCGCGAAGCATGCAACCAAGAAATTAATGCACAATCCTAGAAAAACCTAGGATGTGAGGATGCATGTCACAACGGAAAGGACAAAAAAAACCAAAAACCAAGCCAACAAGCCAATCAGACCAACTAAAGTGAAGGGGATAACATGAAAATCATACAGAGAAAAATACCGGAAGGGCAAGACACACCGGTGGAAGACTTAAGGAAAAAACCTTAATTTTTCACACACATTGGAATTGGCGCATCTTTTGGAGCTGAAACTAGTGCCAATGGCCCAATGGCATGGCTTTATAACTAACAACTAGTTCCAATTGGCGCGACTGTCAGACAAATAAAAGTGCTAATTCCTAAAAAAGAAAAAAAAACAAAGAATTTCTCCTAACCAAGACTAGACTCACCACTTCAAGGCAAAAGTAAAAGATTTTAATTCATGAAAAACATAGGAAAGAAACAGGGAAATGGTTGTTCGACTAAACTCATTGAATGACCAAGACCTAAAAGAGTGAAAAAATCAAAGGAAACTCCCTAGTGGAGTCTCCAATTTCTTTTCCAGGTAAATCCCCTCTGCTGACAGAGGCGATCCCTCTAGCCCTAGGGTGGGTCTAGAAACTACAAGAACATACTAACATTGACCTTCCTAGATTGTAAATGAAATTCAGAGCAAGGAAGATGACCTACCTTGTTCAGATGCTATGTTGTCGTCTTCCCTCAAATCTTCTTGATGCGTCTCTCTCCTCAAGCCCGATACACGCTGCTACCAACATTCGATTACCTATATAGATAATCAAAAACCACGACAAGCGTAAAACCAAGAAAAACATGAAACAATTACAACCTATATAATTGATCAAGAAATGCTAGAAATCTCATTATAAATGTAAAAAATACTGGAAGATAAACATTAGTTGCATTTTATTATGATAAAGACAAGGGGAGTTTACAACCAAGCCCTGATGTTGGGGCTCTCCTTCGGTAGGTCCGTATCCAAGCACGTTTGCGCCACCCTCATACATAAATTTCTAAGATTCACTATGTTCTTAACACACAAAGACAATCACACGTTTCTCTATTCTCCTGAAGCTATGATTGCTTCTCCTCTCTATGATTTCTGATTCTAACCAGCTAGCTCTAACTCTCTAACTAAGGCAACAGAGGTGAAAGAGGTCTCCTTATATAACAATGGAGGAGGAATATATTGGCCCTGAAATAATGGGAAAAGAGCTTATCCTTTGGATTAGTTCCTATTTCTTGGGAAAAAGAAGCCCAAAGGGGAATTCCACGGCCATATCCTCAAAAAAAACTTCCAGCTCGCCATCTCATGAAGCTTCTAGTTGTGGAAACTTCGTTTCTATTTTTAAAAAATTTCCAAAAGAGGATCGGCGCGGGTCCAACATTGAGATAGAGTGCCGATCAGTGTGGGTCCCAATGAAGATATCTGCTATCGTCGCAAGTCAGACACTGAGACAAAGTGTTGACCTTGAACCAGGTTTTTATAGGGATTTTACAGAAACGTTGTAAAGGGAGGCGAATTTCCAGAAAAAGTGTGGTTCAGGGGTATGCATCCCATGCTTGGAAAGTACACAAGGGTCACTGTATGAGTCCTTCAGGATCAAGGAATGGGGAGTACAAGGACAGTGACAAATTTCTGTGTAACAATTGTAAAATGGCCTAGGCCTGCCAATGTAACTGAGGTCCACAGTTTTCTAGGTGCAGTAAAATACTAGAGAATATTCATTGCCAACTTCTCTATTATTGCATCACCCTTACACACATTGACAAGTGTGAAGCAAGCCTTTCAGTGGGGAGGAAAGGAGCAGAAATCCTTTGAAGCACTGAAAGAGAAGATTAGCACCACACCAGTGTTGGCTTTACCTGACCTCTAGCAAAATTTTGAGATCGAAACATATGCCAGTGGATATTCTATGGGGGTTGTATTGATGTAGCAAAGGAAGCCTATATGTTACCATTCAAATAAATTATCCCAGGATGTTGTGAATTATCCTAGTTATGACAAGGAACTATATGCCTTGGTCCAAGGTGTGAAAAAGTGGAAACACTACCTGATCAACAAGGAGTCTATCCTCCATACATATCACCAACCCTTACAGTACCTTCAGTCATAGACCAAGCTTTAGTATGCTCGTCATTTCAGGTGTATGGGATTTCTTCAACACTTTCATTTGGTAATAAAGTATAAGAAGGGCACTAGCAAGAAAGTAGCAGATATGCTTTCTCACCCTCCTATATCTACTTCTATCATTTTTCATAATTCTTCCTTGTCTTTTGAAAGTTATGCTGAAAAATATGCTAACAATAATGATTTTAAGGAGATTGATGTAAAAATGACTCATGGATCATAGGTGGACAACTATTATTTGCAGGGTTAACTATTGTATCACCTTGGGAAACCGTGCATACCCACGGATGAAAGGATACATGTAATCAAAGAGGCCCATATCTCTCTTGTGTTAGGACATTTTGGTGTTGAAAAAACCTTATTTCATTTACACAGTTTTTATTTGGGGCTCATAAGAAAAACATTGTAACCCGATATGTAAAGGGATGTGTGATGTGTTCTATTTTCAAGCCCTCTAATAGAAAACATGGGCTTTACACACCACTCCCTATTTCGATTCTTCCATGGGAAATTGTGTCGATGGACTTTGTAGGTGGTTTTCCCATGTCTAGGAAAGGACATGACTATTTTTATGTCATCATGGACCTTTTCAGTAAAATGTGTATATTAATTCCTTGTAAAAAGAAAGTCATTGCATAATAGACTGCCCGTATTTTCCTTCAGCTTGTTTGGGTCCACTTTGGATTGCCCACATCAATTGTGTCATATCGATACTCTTAATTTATTGAATATTTTTGGACCGGCTTGTGGAGAATGATGGACACCAAGTTGAAGAGAAGTACAACATTTCATCCCCAGAACAATGGGAAGAGAAAGGTCATCAACCGTACCGTGGTGAATTTATTGCGAGGCTACTATCGCAAATATCCCAAATTGTTGGATGAGCATCTTCCTTATGTGAAACATGCCTACAGCCGAGTAGTGCATTATTTTACCAACATTCACCATTTGAGACATGTTTTGGTTACCTACCAAAGGATCCTTTTGATATGGTCAGAAGAAGGGATGAAGATTCCATTGGATGTGATGATAGGGACAAGGCACAGCAGTTCATCCAGTGGATACAGTCAATTCACCAAGTAGTACTGGAGTAGTTGGAAAAGAGTCAAGATCCATACAAGGCACGACATGATAAACACTGAGTCGGCCACCAATTGTAGGTTGGGGACAAGGTGTGGTTCCATATCGGCAAGGACAAGATGAAGGGAGAAGGAAAGAAGTTGTGACCAATCCGGTATGGTCCATTTACCATATTGGAGAAGAATGGGGACAATTAATTTCATCTCGACTTTCTTGCATACATGAAAATGTACTCAGTAGTGAATGTCAACAATCTAAAGCTTTATGAGCCACCATTGATTATGGACACCAAAGAGGTAGAATCAATTCCTACAGTGGATGACTTTGCACCAGAATATCTCGACGAATTACCAGAAGTTATCATCCTCGACAGGAGAACCAGGACTTCACGATGGGGACATGTGGAATATATTCATGTTGGTTTCAAAGGGATGCATGTAAGCAAGGCTAGATAGCTAGAAAAAGAGAAAGTGGCGAACCAATTTCCTCACTTTCCAATTGACTGATAAGGCTTTTGGAAGTCCAAAAGCTCCTTAGTGGGTAGGACGGATATAGGAGGATCTTACAAGTACAAGTAAAAGTGGCATTAGGAAAAGGATCAAAATTCAAAGTGGCATAAATGTGGCAAAATCGATGATAAGTTGAATATATCGTCATTTTGAACGTAGCAGTGTGAACAGTTTGTCAAACCGAGTTCTTATGTGAAAATTACAGCTGGTCAAAGTTTTTGGGTTGACTTGGTGATATGGCAGGATAAGGAGGTAACAATTTCGTAAATTTCTAGCACCGAGATCTGACCAACTTCCAGGAAAAATTGTGGGATTGTTATTTTTCCTAATTTCCCCGAAATCTGTTAAAAATAAAATTTGGGTTGTTGTTGTTTTTAAAAAAAATATATATATAAAAATAAAGGGGCAGGCCTTGACCCCTGCCCTTCCCATACCATATGATAACATGTATTAAATATATGGGGACAGGCCATGACCCCCGCTCTCCCGCCCCTCAACCCCCACCGCCCCCACCACCCCCCCCCCCCCCTCCAACCATATGGTAATGACACAAACAGCGGAAGAGGATGAGGGGATGTGTCGATGATGACAAACCCACCTACCTCCAATTTTAAAAACCATGTTACAACGTAGTCCAAAATAAGGGGGTCGGGAATGATCCCCCCGACCTCCCTTTAGAAACTCAAAAAACTTCACCATTACACCATCAACTGCTGGTTGAGAACTCTGCACTCAAAATAATATAAAACCCATCATTTCTACAGTTCACCCAAGCATATCAGGTATAGGCGGGCACAGAGTTTGAGGCAGTGGAACCCTGAGCCATTCAGGGAGGCAGTGGAACCATGATCAGAGCCACATTTTTGAGGGCCTAGAATTGTCCATTGTCAAAATTGGACAGATTTTATATGGATTTTACACATCTCGGCAATAGGAATCCAATGGTGTTGTCTGTTTTTGCAACAGAGGTCTCTATGTTTTGGCCACTTTCCACATTGGAGGTATAAGGATGCTTTATGTAATTTTACTTGTACTTCTTCTTCTTCTTGCCACTTAATTAATGATGGCCTCCCCACTTTTGAGTAGAGCCCGAAGATGTAGTCCAAATTGGATGAACTCCATTATCAACCCTTGTTGTCATTTTTTCATGCTTTCAAGTTATTTCTCTCTTACTTCATGTGCACTTTAAATTGTTAAGGTTAACATGTCTTATTTCATGTAATTATTTAATACATCTACAAGTAAAAGATCTTGGATCATGCACTAATGTAATTTCACTACGAACTAAAAACCCCATCAAAATGAGAACTTAATTGAATTTTTTCCACAAAAAGAAACCCTGCCTTCTTATGAGTTTTCCACTGCATTCCTGCATACCTAGCTAGTTGGATGGAGGATAATGATCACGAGAATATATGTGATTTTGACTTCATGGAATGAGAAGTTGCTGAGCCCAAATCCGAAAGAGGGAAATTTCAAATAAGGATTGTGTAGTGCCGTCGGAGATGGGTATTTACCCCATAGCCAACCACCAAGCCTCCCTGAGGTTGATCAAAACCCTAAAAGGTACAAATTGTAGATTTTCTTACACCTCAACAGCACCCAATATTGGACATGAATTCAGAATGGAGAGTTCTAATGAATGAAAACTATTATTCTCGAATATTTTTCAGCATAAAGGTTCATATAAAATCGTGACTGTCATCTAGGGTAACACACATATAAATATTATCAATATATTGTGACCTTTAAAGTATATAAATATACAACCCCAACATTTTGATGCATACTACGACACCACAATATTGCTAAACAAACATAACCATTAAAAGTACAAGGCACTAGGACTACTACAAAAGTAATACTAAGTATGTGCACTAAATAATAAACATATAAATATATTCGACATTATTAAATTTTATTGACTAAATGAGGGGAGAGAATTTTTTTTATATGTAGACCATACATAAATAATATTGAAGAATTTGAGCTTCATTTACAACTAGATCCATAGTAAAGAATAAATTCCATAAGGAATGCCAGTTGTTCCAAATTTAATTAAAAAAAAAATGTGTGTAAGATAGATATGTTACAAGTTCTATCAAAGCCAAGGTTCCCACACTGTGGCCTATTCAGGGCAAACTAGGAGAATGAAAAATGAATTTCGTTTTTCAAAGAGAAAAAATATGAGAAGGTGAAGTGGTACGATGACCACATCACCTGTAAGACCATCTACAGGTTCTAGTTTGATACCTTTTCTGGGACACAATCTATAAATGTGGTTCCAATTGGGGGAGAACCTTCAACTAAAATTGTTATTCTATTGGAAACAATGCAAAAATTGACGGCTGAAATGGATAATTTAGGGGTTGATAATGAGCCTCTAATGTAGAAATAGGAATGGATAATTAATATTTTAACCGATAGACAAAATCACCGAAACTGTTGATCAGTGGTTTTCATTGATGTCAACCCAAGCAGCACCAGGGGCTACCATGATCTTGCATGGAAATTTTTACCTACAAAATTACTATATTCTAGGTCAAGAATATTTTTTATGGTTTCTACTTGTCGAGATGTTTCTGTTGATATATGGTACGCCATGTAATTCTTCACGGTTTGAGAGATATTAATGTTTGAAGTTTGTAACCCAAGTTAGTGGGCTAAAACCCCATGGGGTTGTGGCATGGGTCATTGAAAATTCAATAATTAATAATTTTTAAGCTCCTAAAATCTCTTCCATGTTCACTTGTTGAATACCCTCTCAACCTAAGCATTTATATAAATTGTGATCCTCATATCCTCCTTATGTAGGGATTTCACTACCTGAAACAGGTCAGCGTGGAATTTGCACTCTAAATTTTTTTCTACTAAGTTTCAGAAGCTGAAATTTTTATTAGGAAAATCTGAAATATGGAGGAAGCTACTGTAAAAATTTTAGATCAAGGTGCACAAAATTTTTAGAGATATGATCTGTGGAATTCAGTGTTTTTGCAGGCTCCTGAACTTCATCTCAAAGAAGTGACCTTGGGAAAATCGTCATAAATCCCTCTCTAAGTATCGGATTGGAATTCTGTAAAAAGTGGCTAATATTGCACGAAACATCATTTTATCTTTATCAATTTTAGATCCAAATGAAGAAATAGTGACACATGGCACGCCATACAAGTTTTCTCTACGGAACCAATACATAATTAGGTTATTGTGAGAGATTGGGCATAAATATCTCTTGAAGAATCCAAATTGGAATCAAAGCTTGGTTCCTCCAATAGTATTATAACAACTCTAAGGAGGTAATGGATCATACCAATAATGGTGTACCTTTTTTCAATGAAAATAATTACTTTGGAAAGGAAGAATGGAGGTTTATCTCTTGGCGCAAGGTTATGAAGTATGGGGCACTGTTCAAAATGGATTTACATCAACTGTAGATGAACAAGGTAAGAAAAAAATTGTAAATGATGCAAAAGCAAAGAATATTATTATCAGTGGAATTATTGAATCTTCTTATCATAAGGTGTTGGGTTGTAAACCAGCCAAAAATGTATGGGACAAGCTTTAGAATATATATGTCGGTGACTCAAATGTCAAAGAAGCAAAGCTTCAAATCTACAAAGAAAAAATTGAGAAACTCAGAATGAAAGAAGATAACAACATTGTTGCATAATTCCAACACGTTGATGAAATAACCAACACTATGGGAGGATTGGGAGAGCCTGTTGATGAGAAGAATATTATATGAAAGATTCTTAGAACGTTACCAAGGAGATTCAACTCAAAGGTATCGGTCTTAGAATATAGTTCAAATATGGACAAACTCACCAAAGAGGATTACATGGAGTTCTCATAGCATATGAAATGATACTTAATGAATAAAAGGGTACTTCACATCTAGAAACTGTGTTTGCTGCATCTAAGAAAACCAATAAGGAGAAACAAACTTCAAAGGCACAGACCTACACATGCAAGTGTGAAGAAAAGGAAGAAGATGAAGAAGGTCTTTCAAATGGAGAATATGCTTACTTTACAAGAAAACTAAAAATTGGTAAGGGAAAATTAAAGGGTAAACTTCCATTGATATGTTTCGACTGTGGTGAGGTTGGGAATTTTGCAAAAAAATGTCTGAACAGAAGTGATGACAACTCAAAAGAAAAGAAAGGCTTTAAGAAATTCAACAAGTAAAGAAAAAATAAAGGATTCAAAAGGAACTTTCTCTATAAATAGGACATCTGATCATCCGATGAAGACAATGATAGGGAAGAAGAAGCCAATGAGAGCGTATTTTTTATGGACAAGCACACTAAACAAGAGGTATCAAACAACGAAGAAGAAGGGATGACCATAGAATAATTTTCTAAGGAGGCAATCAAGCTTATAAAAGAGCTCAAGGCTAAAAAGATTCATTCCAATACTCTTGAAGAACAAGTTCAAGGTTTCAAAATTGAAGTTGAAGAACACAAATGTATTGAAGAGTCACTTCAAAAGAAGTAGGAAGAAAGCAACCGATAAAGGGAAGAATTAGAAGTCGAAGTAGTCTCACTGCATAAGGAAGTGAAGAAGCGAAAAACTATCCAAAACTGTGCCAACATCTCAAGGGCATTGGAAGAACTCATCAATAATCAACGATATTACAATGACAGAACTGGCCTCAGTTACAAAGAAGAAGAAGCAGGACCTTCTACAACAAAATACAATGAACCTATGAGATCTGACATGCATGTAGACTTCATTGGACAAGATTCGCAAGAACAGCTTTGTAAGACAATTCCTCGATGAATATTTCCATGCAGGTAGCAACATATTTTTTATGGCTATTGTTATTCATGTGGAAAATTTGGTCATAAAACTGTAGAATATCGCACGTACCCTAGGAACCAATACAATTCTAGGAGATTTGCCAAATATGAACCTCCCAGGGCTCAATGAAACATCAATAGATTTGAACATTTAATAAATATTATTGAATGTTACAAATGTTGAACTTTGGGCATGTTAGACTCCTATACCAATAGGTGTCATTTTTCATGATTGTCTTGATTGAACTATGGAATATGTTCAAACCTTTTTCTTGAGCAAAGGTGTTCCATATTCTTGAAAAACCAAAAAATCAAATAATTTAAAAAATGTAAAGAGGGTATACCCTAAAAGAAAAATCAAAGGGTAAAAAGAATAAAAATGGCCAAAAAGTAAAAGAAATGAACCCCATCAAAAAGAAAGGTCAAGGAAAGTGTGCAAGTCTAAATGCCACTACTTTTTACTCTGATGTAATAAACAAATTGTGTGCAACTTGTATTTTATGCCACAATTCATGAATAGTCAAACTGTTTAAGCTTGGCTAGTTCATTTTTCAATTTCATGTTGTAGAATAGAGAATAAATATCTGACCAAACAGTTTAATCTTGGCAGATAAGTAGATAGGTAGAGTTAATAAAAGGTGCTCAGCAGTTTAATCTGAGCCCTTGGATGCAATAAGGGTAGAATTAGATAGATTTGCCTTGTAAAAAGAAAAGGTTGAAAAGGGTTTGCAAGTCTAGATGCACCCTAATAAAGAAGAGAAAATGGTAGTGTTAAGTAGATAGGGTAGGTAGATGGTGCTGCAAAGTGTTATCTGATGAATGATGCTGCTACATGTTTTTGATCCTTTACTTTCATCAAAAGTACTGAAGCAGGAAATACAATGGAAAATCATTGCAAGCAAAGTCAAAAAATCATTAACCTCCCTCATCATTTTCCCCCTTAAAGGTTTTACTAATTTTCCCCAAAAGTACTAAGGTAATTGGAGATCAAAGGGGCTCAAGGCATTTCCTTGACTTCTGGAGGGACCGGACCCTCGGCCTAATGATCAAAAAGACCTAAGCACTTGAGATAATTCATCATTGTTATCTTCCATCTTTAACTTTTTCCTAAGTAAAATCTTATTTTACTTAGGAAACTGATGCATAATTTCATAAAAATCCCTCAAGATAAACTTGCTATTCTAAGAAGTGTTGGAGATAAAATGTTGCAATTTACTTCACAAGTGATCACTTTCTTAGATATGTAAAAATATGTTGAGTTTCCTTGTTCTCTGCCATATTAACATTTAACTTTATTTACTAAATCCCTAGTCAAATACCCTATCCTAAATATATAAATCCCTTTTTATAAATAACCCAAAAAAAAAACCCCCCTATTACAAAGTTTAACCAAAGTATTTTATATCCCCGCGCATTTAAAATAAAAACCCATTATATGCCCTTTGGTTAAAATTATCAATATGTTATAATCCCACCCCTATGGTGAATCAGTCGTATTGATTAATTTACTATATAAATAAAACATATGTACAAAAACTTTAAACATGCAATATGTGTGTTTAACACCAAAACACGAATAAAATTCGACGGAGTCTTGCGCCATCGTGGTCCGTCCACGTGGCATTCCTCTTAAGCCAACTCCGCCGCGACCCTTTACTTTTGCATATGGGATTAATTAGTTATTTGAACTAATTAATAGCCTTTCACTTACCAATCGAAATCCTCCCGGGGCGATTAAATAAAGGTTAAACGCATTTAAATCCCGCCGGGCCCACTTTTCAATCCCCCGCATGTTTCCCATTCCTTCAGCCGTCGGATCATCCATCCGTTGATCAACGGTCATGATCAATCCCGCTGCCCATCCCGTGTGAGTTCTTTAACCAGCGGGGAATGGGTGGTTTTGACTAGTCAGACCATCCACGTGGCATTAAAACTATGGAATCGCTCCCCCCGCGACTTTTACCGCCCTCGTCCATAAGCGGTGCGGGCTCACCGCTTACCACTTACCGCATACCGCCGGCCCCACTTCCCTACGTCACCCCGTACGTCAATGACGTCATCACTTCGAAAAAACAAAAACCCTTTTGACTTGTAAATAAGCCATTTTTCGTGTTTTTTCAGTTATTTTTAGTTTCTGAAAGCGACAGAGCTCCCGCTGCAATTTTCAAATTTCACTGCAAATACACCAATTTACTCTGAAATTCCGCTGCGCCCGTGTTGAAGAACGTCCCCGCCATTGCTCATTACCTGTTAAAGAACCAGTTTCCATCTAAAAATAGGTATTTATCATTTCGCGCCCCGACTGTAAGTCAAGCTTAGTTTCCTTTGATTTTTCTCTGAAAAAGTGGTTAAAAATCATCGCTGAGTCCTCCCTGAAGATTTTAAACCTGTGAAATTGCCCCCAAAACCTGCAAATAGTTCCAATTTCCTCTTTTGTCAGATATCCCGTCTGGTCTGCAAGAAAAAAAACTAAAACCTCCATTTTGAATCCACAAGAACCAAAATGGAGGCCCCGACAGCTTTAAATATCACTCCATTGAATGCTCCTCACCGAGATTTGGACTATTTACCTCTGATAGATGAAGATTTCCAAATACGAGACCTGTATTTTGATGAAAGTCCCCGTTTGAGCTTCTGTCGCTACAGAGACGAACACTCAAAGGGGCAAGATCTTATAGGGTTGTGGGAATCCAATCTCCCAAGGTATTTTATTCCTACAGTCCACATTTTCCCTGAAATCATTCATTACTGTCATGCAAACTATGATCCCGCACAAAGAGCCGTATTAGCTCCTGATCAAAGTGTTCTGTTCCCTATCACACCTCAGTCTATCAATGCTATGTTACACTTTGAGCCAGAGCAAGAATTAGCACCTTTATCCATGGAAGGGTTGATTGAGAAAACCAGACAATTAACCCCAGAGAAATTAAAAGCAATGTGTCAGTATTTCATGTTACCTGAGCATCAGCCAAAAGGGACTCCCCCCTATGGTTTTTTCTTTTTCAATACATTGGGAAGGCTTATTGTGAATGTAATATCTTTTGTTTTAGGATTCAATACCAGTGAGTATGTAGATGAGATAACTCTGGCTTTGCTATCCATCTTTACCCCTGGGCAGCCTCCTGAGATTAAGTATGATTATGCTTCCTTCATTGCCAAAAAAATCCATGATCAATTCTTAAGGCTAGATACTGAAAAGGTTTTTAAGTACTCCTCAGTTATCTATCATCTCATGATTTTTTATCAGTCAGACAGATTCCCTTTCCCTGTTCAGAAACTTGATGCTAAAGGTAATCCCAGGTCTGTCATTTTTTGGTCCCCCATCATTCATTTGTCCTCTGATTCTCCCTACTCTTATTCAGAATTCATTGATCAGTTTGTACATCCTGCTACAACTTTGTTAACAGGAGTTTCTCCTCCCAGGCTTAGTACCGAAATTAGAAAGACCTTGCAATTGTCAAAGAGTTATAAATTTGGGGATTGGTACTTATACCAAAACCATACAGTCATCAGGATTTATGGATGTGAATTACATCCATTCAAGTTACCCAGATATGTACCAATGAGAATTTTTGCTTTGGAATACTTTAGACAGATGAATAACTCAGATGTAATCCATTTCTGCAATGTAAAGAAGAAAGCACAGCTAAGGATCAAAAGCCAGTTAGGTCCTTTCATTTGCAATTCTAGAGAAGCTGAGAGAGATGCAGAACTTATATTAGAGAAAAAATTCCAGACATCTTTCCGTTGGGTCCCTTATGACCGCTTTGGTTTCATTTGTGAAAGAAGGTTAAAAAATAAGTCATCTCCTTATGTACATCACAGAATTCCTGACATAGAACAGTATGCAAATCAAGATGAATGGGTTAAAGAAACACTTGTTGAAGAGGGAAGTGGAGCTGACAAATTGAATAAACTTATGAAAGATGTTGAGAAGAAATTTGACCTAGAAACATATGATCAAATGCAGGTACCCTATATTGGCACATCTTCAGCAGCCACTCTACAACAAGCTCTACAGGAAGATAGTCCATCAGTAGCAGCAGAACCCAAGGGTAAAGGAAAAGAACCTATAGTTCAGGTCATTGAAACCCTGGTCATGGCAGAAAAATCACAGAGTTCCAAAGCACCAGAACCATCTCAGGCTTCTCACACACCAGCAAAGCAAATCCAAGTTCCAGAGATGCAAACTCCACTGAATGTGGAAATAGGAAAAAAGAGGCTAGCTCCAGATACCACACCTTCAAAAGGAGCCCCACAAGTTTATCAAGCTAAAAAACACAAGTCTGATCCACCTCCAGATGTAGAAATTATAGATGAAATATTTGATGATGGTAGGGAAGATAGTCAGCAAACAGGTACAGCAAGTGAAACAAGCATAAGCTAGAAAGGGATACAAAAGCAATTAAGCACTGAAGTATCTTCTTTCAGACCGCCAAAGACAGATACTGGAGACATTAAGAAAACCTTCATTAATATCAAAACAAAGAATGATCCATTGAAAATGAAGGTATACGATCAGTATATGAAGCTGGCTCCTCATAATCAGCAAAGGCTGATGTCTGCATTTGATCTTTCACAAGGTAAAATGCTAATGAGCCACTTCAAAGCAAAGGTGCCAAAGCCAACTTCAGCAGCAGATTACATCAGATCAAATTTTGAAGTTTTAACAAAAGATATCCATCCCCTGGATCAGATAGAGCTTCATAGAAAAACAGGGGAAATGGTTTATTCTACTCTCACCAACAAAGCCATGGCAGCTTTAACGCTGCAAGATTCCTTGAATAATACTACTGCACAATTGAAGATTGAGAGGGCCTCCTCACAGGCCAAGGACAATAGGATAAAGTCTCTAGAAGAGATCATCATTGGTTTGGGTCACAACCCCAAAGACATTAAAGGTATTGAGGCATTGGTAAAAAAGAAAGAGGATGATATAGCTGCACTCAGAAAACAGCTGAAATTACCAGCCTCGAGGCACCCTCAGACACAGGAAGTTATAAAAGGAAATTCACGAGAAGAAATGATGGAGTTGCTCTTGAATTTGACAGAGCGACTAAATGAAACAGAGAAGGAGTTGGAAAAAGCATTGCAGGAACAGGAAAATATCAAGCAGACTTCAACAACAGGTACTACAACTACAGGACAGCAGGAACAACCATCTCAGGTGAACATTTCTAATTTGCATTCTGAGGATTTAATTAAGCAGATGGAGAGTTTGCAGCTAAAGGTCACAAAACTCCAAGAAACAAAATTACAATTAACAAAATTGGAGGGAAAATATGACACATCCAAAAAGACAGCTGCTGACAACCTCAGGGAAATAAAAAGATTGGAAAAATTGGTTGAGGCTTTGCAAAAAGATCTTTCACTGGAAAAGCCTTTGAACAAAATAAATGATATTCTTTGGTGCAACATCATTGAATTAATAAGAGGTATTTGGCCCTCCATTCAAGCTATTTTTGAGCAAAATGAGTTAGTCAAGATAGCACAAGAAGAAATAAATAAAACTAGACATGAATTAAGAGGCAAGCCAGAGCAGGCCCAGCAGATCATTCAATTTTTGAATTCCAGAACAAAACAACAGCTTGCATTGTTAGGAATTGATGACAGAACATGTGTAGTTTTGGAAGCAAAGAGAGTTTTCACCAAGAGGACTTTCATGCAAAATCTAGAAAGAAAGTGTACTGACATTTTGGTCGACATCAACGTTTTCAGAGAGAAGTTTCAAGCTTTGCTGGACAGTGAATTGCCAAGTCCCATGCTCACAGAGGATCAAATAGTAGACTTGGAAACCTATGAGAAAAGAATAAAAGCTCATGCTAAAAATACAGCTATAGGTTCTACTAGCTCATCAGAACCTGTATTACCAATCGGGAAAAGTATTTATGAAAAAGTGAGGAATCTATTTCATCTGGAGCATGAACTAAAGTATCTATTTCCGAACGAGCCCACTTTTTATAAACTTACTGAAGCAGATGAAACTTTAAGGAAACTCAGAAGAACAATGATACCAGATGATCAGTGGTGGAAGGAAATGCTGGAAGTTTTGTAAAAGTTGTTTTCAGGATGAGATTTTTATCTTTACTATCAAGTAAATGGTAAAAACAGAAAAGCAGATGAAAGAGTATCAGATGAAAGGTTAAAGAGTATCCGTAAGAAGAAAGAGTATTCGATAAGTCAAAGAAATACGCAAAGGGCAGCACAGATTCCTATTTTAAGCACTTATCTTTAGCACGTCCATGAAGAAAGGAACAGCACATCAGCCGTTACCCATTATTCTATTTACGAGACCATGTGTCTCTTGTTTGTTTGTAAATATGCTTTAAGTCAGCCTGGATTATTGGCTAGGATAGCGTAAGATTGTTAGGATTATTTTGTGTATAAATAAACCCTCAAAAAGAGTGTTGAGGGTGGATTCTATTACTCTGCTGTAACACTGAGATTTTCGGAATAAAAGCTTTTGGAGAAATTTACTTGTGGCTTACTGGATGACGATTTGAAGCACTGGACTTGTTGCAGGATTCATGTGTTGGACTACAGTTCAATAAGTGTTCTACCCTTTGTCTGAAATTTTATATTAGTTTATAATACCATCATATCCATTTCCGAATAATTTACATAAAAGATTGAAACAGAATTTGCTTAATTGTACTCTGTTTTCAAATGTGATTGTTCCTAAATGTTTTCTTCTAAATTAGCTATAAGCATGAATTCTTAAATGCTCCTGCTTCGCTAATTTAAGCACTGTTGATCGCTATAATAAAGAATCCTTTATTGCTCTTTGTTTGTAGTCAATTCACTTCTTTCCTTTGAACATGGTGAAAGATTCTTAGTTGCCTTTCATCCCTTCAAGATCATCCCACCCACTTTAAATTTTAAGGATTGTTCTCTGTCTAGCTATCTTGCCCTGTAATACCATCTTGTGCGTAGAATAGAAGTCCAGTAAAGCCATCCTTTGACTCCATAGCCCAATGGACTGAAAGCTCTCAGCCTTGCCCTTAGTTTGCGGATTCCACAGCCTAAAACCTTTCAAGAACAAAGATAAATCATAAAGAGAGAGCCCTCTCTGGATGCAGATTGGCTAGATTCTGCATCTAAAAGATTGGTTTGTGGTTACCTCGGGTATACTTTCCTCTTACACAACTTCTAGGAAAACCTGAGTGATAACAGGGCACATAGCCAGAGACTGCAAACTTGAAAATCCTCCAGGCAAATCTTTGAAGCCACAGAACGAACAGAAATGGAAGATGAAGAAGACTGATAATTGTGCTCTCACTCTCAAGGCTCAAAACAACAAAGATGTGTGGTATGTTGATAGTGGTTGCTCAACGCATATAACTGGAGATAGAAAGAAATTTGTATCTCTGAAAGAGAAGAAGGATGGAACTGTGTCCTTTGGAAATGATGGATCTTCAAATTTTATAGGATCAATTACCGTCACTCTCGGAAGCAAAGATGCTCTCGCCAAGAATATTCTATTGGTTGAAAACATGAATCACAATCTTCTTAGTGTTGGGCAAATGTGTGATAAAGGACACACAATACTATTCAACTCCACAAAATGTGAAATCAGGAAAGGTAGGTATGGTGAAATTGTGGCTACAACAAGTCCAACTCCAAATGACATATTTGTTCTGGATGAAGCAACTAAAGCACGTATAATAGCTAAAGAGGATGATATAATATTTGGTAGAAATGATGATCGAATAAGTAAGAAATTTGCTACAAATATGCAAAGTGAGTTTGAGATATCTTTACTTGATGAGATGACATACTTCTTAGGGCTTCAAATATCTCAGCAAGAGAAAGGAATATTTATATGTCAAACCAAGTACATCAAGGAAATTCTCAAGAAATTCAAAATGGAAGATTGCAAACCCATCCTTACTCTGATGCTAACAAGTTGAAAATTGAGCATAGATGACTCATCGAAGGATGTGATCAAAGGTTGTACAGATCTATGATTGGTAGTATTGTATATGTAATAGCCTCCCCACCATATGTTATACAAGCAGTTGGACAAGTAGCAAGATTCCAAGTAGCACCAAAATAATCACATATTATTGTCGTCAAAATAATTCTTCGATATCTAAAGGGAACAACAAAATATGGCTTGTGGTATCCCAAGGGTAACAATCTCATTATTCAAGCCATTACAAATTCAAATTTGGTAGGAAGCATTGATAATAATAGGAGTACTCATGAAGCATTTGAATATCTTCGCCAGAAGCTTGGGATTCTCCCAAGTTCTCAATAGAATTTCCTTATTCATAATATAAAGGGGGATTAGAAGTGTGTACACATCTGCAATATGGTTGTGTGTCAGGGGGAGTTATACTTTTCCATTGATGTCAAAGGGGTAGAGAATGTTGTAGGAAGAGGTGTCATGATTGCAGGGGGGGTACTTGTGTTGCCATCAATGCCAAAGGGGGGGATTGTTGACCAATGGTTGTCATTGATGTCAACACAAGCAGCACCAGGGGCTACCCCGATATTGCATGGTAATTTTTACATACAAAATGACTATATTCTGGGCCAAGAATATTTTTTATGGTTTATACTCGTCGAGATGTTTCTGTTGATATATGGCACGCCATGTAATTCTTCACGGTTTGAGAGATATTCATGTGTGAAGTTTGTAACCTTAGTTAGTGTGCTAAAACCCCATGGGGTTGTGGAATGGGTCATTCAAAAGTAAATAAATAATAATTTCTAAGCTCATAAAATCCCTCCCACATTGACTTGTTGAAGACCCTCTCAACCTAATCATTTATATCAATTGTGATCCTCATATCCTCCTTATGTAGGGATTTCGCTACCTCAAACAGGTCATCATGGAATTTGCGCTCTAAATTTTTTTCTACGAAGTTTCAAAAGCTAAAAATTTTATGAGGCGAAGCCGAAAGCCAGAGGAAGCTCTTGTAAAAATTTCAGATCAAGATGCTCAATATTTTCGGAGATATGATCTATGGAAGCCAGTGTTTTTCCAAGCTCCTGAACTTTATCCCAAATAAGTGACCTCGTGAAAATCTTCATAACTCTCCCTTTGAGTATCGGATTGGAATTCTGTAATAAGTGCCTAATAGTTCACGAAATTCAGTTTTATCTGTATCACTTTTAGAGACGAATGAAGAAACAGTGACACATGGCACGCCGTACAAGTTCGCTCTACTGAACCAATCCATAATTAGGTCATTGTGAGAGATTGGGTATAACTCTCCCTTTAAGAATCCAAATTGGATTAGACCTGCGGCATTGGAAATAAGTATCAGAGGAATACTACATAACCAAAAATCACATATTGGGGATCTAAAATAACAGAGATACACCAGATTCAATATCGAGATCCTAGAAGGCAAGAAAAATCTAGATCATGTGTTGTCAAAGGCTGCAAAGGACCAAAATTTTTAGGGAAACAAAGAAAATAAAGGTGCAACAGAGGGTAGCATGAAAAGAGTAGAAATCAAGGTGCATAATAACAGCAAGAAGTTCACCATATGAAGTCTTCCAGTGGGCAGCACTGCATACAGTCTTTATAAAGGTATCATTATACTAAGTCATTGTAAAAATTGTACAAGTGTCTATCTACCAAGAGTTGAACCGGCAGTGTCGGGAGGTCTAGGATCATCATTAGCTGGTTGTGTCATAGTTGGGGTTATGGTCTAGTGTGTCTTCTTCTTCTACGTCATTCTATATAATTGTAAATTGGACCATTTTCCCTGGTACGAGATTCCATTCTTCTTTTATTCTTCTACAAGGGGTAGGGTGGTGCTAGGGTGATTTGTAGCTCATTGGGTATTGGGGCATTCATTCAGTTAACTACAGAAGAATCTCGGGCGTTGGAGCATCCATCCAGTGGGAGCTAGAGAAGAATTCTTTTCTAGATTCTAGGAATTTGGAGCTTTATTTTCAATGGGATTTGAATATTAAAGAATTATTAGAAAAGCATTCAGGTGGTTTTTGTCCTGGAGAGGGTTTCCACCTTAAAAACTATATGCATTTGTGTTCCTTTTGTTTACTGCTATCATTGTACAAACACTGATAATAATTAAAGATTAACTAATGATTTGAAAGATTAATAATAATACTAATTGAAAGGAATATTGATTCACCCCCCTCTTAGTATTTCCAATAGAAACATAGTCCCAACTCTTGTTAACAAAAACAAAGTTGAATCATGCACATAAAGAGAGAACAATGGACCTAAAAAAATTTATAGACAACAGTCAGAGGGTGATCAGGAGATGAATGAGTGTTGGCATTATGGCTAATGTGTTCAACTTGATGGCAACCTACTTGATGAGTTTTATTTGGATAGAAACTTACTTGATGAAGATGTCAAAATGATGATAAAAAGACGTGTCTACAAGCTAGTACGAATGTAACAAAAATTTTTGACAAATGCATAGAAATTTTGAGATAGAATAATAATGAAGGTAATTTTTTTAGAAGTACACGTGGGTTTTGTGAAGAAAATCTGCATGCATACGCAGGTATGAAGAAGAAAAAGAACGTGCAGTTTCTGCACCATGGTATTAGCCTTCAATATTGAGTGTAGTAACGACTATTTGATCCTGTAAAAGAATATCATCACCATTATAATGTTTTTGACCTCTGGTATTGGCTAATGCCTAAGCTATATAAGGAGATTAAGATCTAAGTGTTTTGTGTGCAAGTAATGAGTAATTCGATTTGAAGCAAGTGCATGTAATGGGATATAATGAATTGTTTGATCTTAAATTAAGTATGCAAGGGGGATTTTGATGATGGATCAGATCTACTATATATAAAATGAATATACATTGATAATCTGCTTATGGGATAATTTTATTAGTGATGATAATGTTTTGATGTGTATTTATTACCTTATATACTGAGAGATGGGTTTTTCTGAAGGTCTAATGTGAAGCGAAGATATAAGTCAATACTTGCATATTTGTAGGCGAGTTTGATAAAATGAAAGGCGTGTGCATATACGGGTTTGATAAACTGAAAGAGGCATACATACGTGGGTATCATTCTACTAAGTCGTGTATCAATTCTATAGTTTGGAAAGATTTGTACGCAAGTTTGATAGATGAAAAGAGTGTATACATGTAGAAGTGTTTTTTGGGAAGTGCATATATAAGCTAGGGTCTTACTGAATATGTTGTTTGATCAGGGTAATCAGTCTTGTTGAAATTTCTCATGTCTGTCAATGAAGTCTTACTTTATGATCTGTGTTTAACTATGATGATTGAAGTTGAATCGATTGTGGATTGATATATTGAAGAATGATGATGCTTGTTGTTTTATGTGATTGAAGATATGTGATGGTTCTATGATTTTTTACAATCATTTAGTGATTCAGTGTGTAACTCAGTGTCTATTTTGGAATGACATAAATTCATTTCAAGGTTTATTGTTCTGAGATATGTATGCAGGTATGCTTTAAGGAAGTCACATATAGACGTGGATATGCTAAAGAATAGTAGCATATATATTCTAACATTTGGTTGATTAGGGTTTGTAGTGACATAATCTAATTTCTATGGTGAATAGTATGTGGAATGTTATTTTGGTAAATGAAGTTTCAGTGATCTAATTTCTTTGGTTATTTGATAATAAGTTGATTGATTTGGGTCTTAGTTGGTTCAATGATTTGTTGATTTAGTTGGTTCAATGATTGAGTGATTTTCTACAGTGGTTGGTTTCATTTTTTATATTTGGTATTGGTTTCAATATTGATGATGGTAATGGGTCCAGTCTGAAAACTTGGCCTACAAGTTGTGATGCTTTGAATCAGGTGGATCCAGTGTGAAAATATATTAAACGTGGTTAAAGATGGTGTTGAGGGTTAGATACTTCAGTGAGGAGGTCTGATCTTCCTTCTAGTGGTAGCTGGTAAATTAGATCATGGAGTAGGATCTCTCTTTTGATGCATGTCATTAAACAAGATTAGGGGGTTGGATATCCTTTCCAGTGGATGCAAGAGAACAAGAGAATATTGTAGCTTTCTGCAAGTGGGTTCCTGCATGTTGGTATGAGTCTGTGCCAATACAATATCGCAAGCATTGTTTCTTTATAATAAAAGTAAGATAGAGATGAAAGTAGTGGTGTTTTTCTCCCACATTAGGTTTTCACCTTAACATATTGGTGTTCATGTGTTTTTCTTATGCATGATGGTTTATTCTGTTCTTATTTCACGTTATTATTGTTTAATTAATTCCTAATGAAGTATTGATACACTAGTTGAATTCAAACAGATCATGAATTAACTGAAAACTAAATTAACTAGATATACATTAGTTGTCTGCATAACAGTCATGTATATACAGAGGTTTACTTCAGTAAAGTCGTGTTCATAAATCTGGATAAGAAATAAAAAGATTAAGTGAGTTTTAAATACTGATTCACCCCTCCCCCCTCTCTTAGTATTTCTCCCAATAATTTTTATCAGAACAGGTCCTTCAGAAGAATCTTGATCACTTGGAAGAGATTCGTCAATATGATGGGAAAGAAGATGATAATGCAAATGAAGGTTTCATAAACCATTGGTAGTGATAGTCACTATATCAGATATAGTGACAGTCATATATATCAAAAAATATTCAGTTTTGGGAGTACCTCATTTTTAAATTATCAAAAATGATGAAGACGGTAACATAAAATTATCATGTATGGGTTCTTGTTTATGAAATAATGATAATAGTTATGATGAAAATGAATCAAATGAACTTGCACTCATGGGTAACAGTGAAATTAATCATTCTAAAGAGCACTTAGATTAAACAATAATGCCTCTAGAAGCAAAAGGTCAAGGCAAGTCATAAACAATTGTCAATTCAGATGTGCCTATGCTCAGAAAAGGTAATTATCAACAATTTAAAGAAAAAATGAAGTCTAATCTATTAAAACTTGATGTCTGGTATCTAGTATGCAATGGCTACACCAAGATTCCTCCATCAGATGAGGAAGTGCAAAAGAACAATAAGGAATTGAGTGACATATTTTTTAACATATTTGACTCAGTTTTTAATAAGGTTATGCATTATACAACTGCAAAGAAAGTATGGGATAAGCTATAAGAAATCCATGAAGAAAATCCAAAGGAATATTGTGCATCATGCAAACTACCGGGTAATCATATCCCTAACAATGTGTGAAAGAAACATGATGACAAGGATTATATTAAATCAGTAAATTCTATTGTGGAATATAACTAATATTGTGAAGTTCTTGAAGCTGATATCGTCTCTCTAAAGGCATATCTTGAAAAAAATATAACCAAAATGAAGAACTACTTCAAGCAATTGAAGAACAAGAAAATGGGATGAAAGAATAGCTTCTCAAATTAAAGGAGAAAGTAGAAGGAGGAGGAAGGGTTGAAGAAGGTATGAAGAAGCAGTATCTAGAAATATAAACGCAATATCAAAGAACGGATGTTGAGGTAAACATTTTAAAAGTAAAATTAGAAGAAAACAATAAACATTTGAGATTTCAAGATAATACTAATATTCTGGATAATATTATTAGTAACCAAAGGTCTCATGCTACTAAATTTGGCCTTTGTTTCTATGAAACTGTTAAATGAGAATCTAGTTCACAAGCTAGTGCTAAGAATCCAAAGGATAACAATGAAAAAATTGAATTGTTTAACAAAGAAATATGAGTGCAACCTGATCAACAACCATGGATCATGAATCCTCAAAGGAAATAATTTTCTCTTATATTTAGAAGTTTCAATTGATTATTTCCTATAATGAATAATTTTTAATGCTTTATATGTCATAATTATGGACATGTTGCAGCCAACTATAGAAACAAATTGTTTCAGTCTCAAGCAAATAGCCACTCAACTAGAAGATCATCATCTCCCAGGTACTCAGGATTCTTTATTGTATATTTTTTTTCTTGCAAAATATTTGGTCACAAAGTTATTGATTGCAATATAAGGAACATAAGACAAAAATATTATGATTCCTCTATAATATGTTGTTCATGTAACATGTTTGGGCATGTAACAAAATAATGCAGGAAAAAATCAATGAATCGTAGTAGAAAACATCACAAGCAATCAGATAATATTATTCATTACAAAAGCACTAAAGAAAATGGATCCACCAATATTTTTCATAATAAACAAAAAGAAGAAGAATAACAAATGAGGTGTGTTATTTCTCTTTTCTCATTTGAAAATGAAGATGATTGGTACATAGACAACATATGCTCTCATCACATGACCGGATATAACAGTAAGATGGAGTCTCTTAGTAAAAACTAAGATGGTAAGGTTATTCTTGAAAATAGTGCTCCAACAAAATTTTTGGGAAAAGGTAAAGGCATAATTAATAAACATAGAAGAGAAGTTGATACTTTATTAGTTCAAGGGCTAAAGAATAATATTTTAAGTGTAGGTAAAATGGCAGAGAAAGTAAATGTAATTGTGTTCACTTCAACCAAATGCAAATTCATATATGAATAATCTGGAAAAGTCATAGTAAGAGGATATAAAAATATAGAAAAATTATATGTGTTTAAATAATTGAATATTCACAGGTATGAGGAGGATTCAGAATCAGAGTAAGAGAATATGGTTCCCACTATAGTTCCTTCTTCGTAAAAGAATACTACTAACAATAATTGCAAAAGTGATTTGAGGTATATAACCTCATAAGAGAAGAAGATGATTTTCAATTCCCCTGGATCAATGATGTATTACCTCAGAGGTATCAATAAATATTTTATCTTGATGATGATTCCCGTGGTTTTTTTTTTTTATACTTATGTTACTTATATTACTGATAGTGCATCTGGTGTAGTAGCAGTGAGTAGGTACAGACAAGTACAGGCTTAGGGGAAGCTATAGTCCTAAAGTTTTATTACTTTAAGTTTCGTACATGGATCCTATTAAGGATAGTCGCGTATATACACAAGTTCTCATACCGAAAGTTGTGTATGTTTCTCTATTATGAAGAAACAATGGGACATACTCAAGGAAAGGCTTTGATATGCTTCATATAGTTTCGTGTTCTGATGTTTACGGTTACCGTCTATTGATTCTATTGATAAGTGGTTTTTTCTTTTGTGAGTGGATGATGCTTTGATGGAGAACTGGTCGATGAAGTTATTTTGATGACCTTACTAATGGATGAGTTGATGTGATTATATTTGACAATGAACAATTGACATAGGTTTAGGGGGAACATTTTCTATGATTTTAATTATGCATTGTTGGCATTGTGTTTTATTAAGAACTCCTTGATACATAATGGTTCTTATCAAATGTGCAATGATATCAAACTCCTTGGTGATGATGCATGTATATATGATATGTTGGGGATTTTTGTTCTTCTTTGAGAACATGTAGACCTTGCTATGTTTATTTGATGATAATGTTGTTTTCATGGATGATGCCTATGGTGCTTACACATGCTGCATGTACATGATATGATGCAAATTGTTTTGTGAAGGCACGGTTATAGATATTTTGTCGCTATATCTGTTGGATGATACTTTGATACATGGCATATTTAGTCTCATATTTTTTAGGTAAACTTGACTCGGGATAAAGTCAAAGTTGACCAGGGTAAATAGTAGTGGTTTTGGGGCACATGGTTTTGTGCACCCATGGTTTTTTGGCCCATGGTATTGCATGTAATGGAGCCTATAAAAGGCTGTGAATACTTCATTGTAATGTAGGCCTGGAGGTGAGCGGTGAAGGCTTACTTGGCTGGATTGGCCAAGGTTTTGGCTAATGTTTAATGAAATTTCGTTGGTTGGGTTTTTCCCCAGACTTGGGGTTTTCCCGGTTAAACAATGTGTTTATGTTTATGATTTGTTGTTGGGTTCTTTATGTTTATTTTTCTCTCAGTAAATATTTATTATTTCTGCCATAAAATATTAACAATATTTATGTTATTGAAGGACGATGGTTCATTTCCCTATATTACTCCATGATGATATGTTTGGTTCTCATATATGTTTTTGATACAAGAAACAATATGTTGCTTTGATGAACATGGATTGAGGATATTCCTATAAAGGGAAAGAGGAAGTTGAGCTCGATGAGGTCAAGAGGATGAGTTGATAGATGATACCTACATATATGCATGTTGATGATATTGAAAATATGCATGTTGTTTCTCATGTTGTTGTTGACATATACTTTTGGTGTATATGATGGTTTCTGATTACTATCATGGTATTAATACCTCACTATAGAGGTCTTTGGTCTTGGTTATAAATGTCATATCTATAAAGGTCATGAAAAGATCCATAATGTAATCATTGTAATACTCAATAATGTATGGACTATTGGGGTCAAGTAAATTATGAATGTGATCCCATTTTGGGCAGCTGATGTAATGATAAAATCAAATATGCAACCCCATTATGTTCAGTTATTGATGTAAGTTTGAGCCCCTGGTGATAGAAAAATTCATATTCGGTTGAGTCACAAAGTCATTACTTCATTAAAAGTATTTCAAAAAATTTAGCATGTGCTCAGATGGAGAGTGAAAAGTATATAGTGCACATCATATCTATAGTGACCATGTATACAAAGAGGGAGATAAGCCTTCTCTCAGCATTGGTCAGGCCTTCCCCTTGATGTCAAAGGGGGAGAGTAACTTGGTGTTAGAATATCTTGGTGCTTAGCTTGATGTATTTTAAAGGTATCTACAAGTTGTGGTGACCAAACACCAAAGTGGTTGCCATCAAGTCCAAAGGGGAGATTGTTGGAATTATGAATAATGTGTTGTCCTTGATGGAAACCTAATTTATGAGTTGTCTTTGGATGGTAACTTACTTATGAAGATGCCAACATGATGATATCAAGACGTGTCTACAAGCTAGTACAAATGTAATAGAAATTTTGGAAAAAAGCATAATATTTTAGAGACAAGAATAATGAAGGTGATATTTTGAGAAGTACACATGGGTTACATGAAGTGAAGTCACGTAAATAAGGTGGCATGAAGAATAAAAAGTGAGTACCATTTCTGTACCATGGTATTATAAATACCAAGGGTCTTTACCATGGTATTAGCTCGTAATATTGAGCTTATTAACGACCATTTGATCCCGTCAAAGAATACCATCGACATTAGTATGGCTTTGACCTTTGGTATTGGCTAAGGCTTAAGCTATATAAGGAGAGGAAGATCAAAGTTTATTATGTACAAGTAATGAGTAGTTTGATATAAAGCAAGTGCATGTAATGGGATATTAATGAATTTTTTTATTTGAAATTAAGTAAGCACTCGAGACTCTGATGATGGATCAAATCCAATAGATCTAAAATGACTATACATTGATAATATTCTTATGGGATAATTTGATTAGTGACGATAATTTTTTTACGTGTTTTTATTACCTTATATATCGAGAGATGGGTTATTATAAAGGTCTGAGGTGAAACAAAGGTATAAGTCAATAATTGTAGATTTGTATGAGGGTGTGATAAATTGAAAGGTGCATGCATACGCGAGTTTGATAAAGTCAAATGTGTGTACATACGTCGGTCTCATTCTAGTAAGTCGCGTATAGATTCCGTAATTTGTATGTATTTGTACGTGGGTTTGATTACTAAAAAGTGGGTATACACACAGAATTTTTTTGTGGGAAGCATGTATATAACCTAGGGTTTTACTAAATATGATATATGATTAGTGTAATCAGTTTTGTTGAGTTCGTTCTTGTCTATCAATGAAATCTTACTTGATGATTTGGGTTTAAATATGATGATTGAAGTTGAATCAATTTTATATTGATATATTGAATAATGATGATGCTTGTCAATATATGTGATTGAATATCTGTGATGGTTCTACGATTATTTCAAAATGATTCAGTGATTTAGTGTGTAACTCACTTTTTATTTAAGAATGACAAAGATTCAATTTCAAGGTTCATTGTTTTGAGAAATGTATGCAGGTATGCTTCAAGGAATTCTCATATACATGCATATATGATAAATAACAGTAGCGTATATATTCTAACATTTGGTTAATCAGGGTTTGTATTAATAAAATTAGGTTTCTATAGTGAATAGAATGTGGAATGATATTCTGATAATGAAGTTAAAGTGATCTGACTGCTTTCATTATTTGAGAAAAAATTGATTGATTTGGGTCTTATTTGGTTCAATGATTTGTTGATTCAGTTGGTTCAATGATTTAGTGATTTTTTATAGTGATCAGTTTCAGTTTTGATATTTGATATTGGGTTTAGTATTAATGATGTTAGTGGGCCGAGTCTAAAAATTTGGCCTACAAGTTGTGATGTTTTGAATCAGGTGGATCCATTGTGAAAATTTATGAAACGTGGTCCATGATGGTGCTGAGGGTAAGAGCCTTTAGTGAGGAATTCGAATCTTCCTTCTAGTGGTAGATGGTAAATCATATCAAGGGTAGAGGCTCCCTTCCTGTGGGTGTGGGTAAATGATATAAGGGGGTTCAAGATCCCTTTCACTAGGTGTTGGAGAATGAGAGAAGGTTGTGTCCTTCTACGGGTGGGTGCTTGCGTGCTAGTATGATTCTACACTAGTATAATAGTGTAATAATTGTTTCTTTATAATAAAAGCATACATAGACGATAGCAGTGGTGGTTTTCTCCCACATTGGGTTTCGACCTAAAAATGTTGGTTTTCATGTGTATTGCTTATGTGTGATGGTTTATTCTATTCTTACTGCACATGATTATTGTTTAATTAATGCCTAATGAAGTACTGATACACTGGTTCAAGTAAAATAGATGATGAATTAACTGAAAAGTATGTAAACTAGATATATGCTAGTTGTCTACATAACATTCATGTATACACGCAGGTTTACTTTAGTAAAGTTGCTATGCAAGTTTACTTCAGTAAATTTGTGTACAGAAATATGAATAAGAAAATAAAAGTTTATGTGTGTTTTAAATATTGATTCACCACCCCCCTACCCCCGCCTTCTTAGTATTTTTCCCATCAATCGGGAGGAATTTGGAAATGCCTCTTGGGAGAAAATGGAGAAAGAAGAAAAAATACGAAAGACAAACTTACAAGGGAAATTCAGAAAAATTAAACCTCCAAAATTTGAGGGTGAGACAGAGGAACTTATTGAAACATGGTTAGTAAAAATTAATAAATATTTATAGATTTATGAGTATGATAACAATTTGAAATTTCAGTTAAAAATTTACCAACTTCAAGTAAAAGCAACTCTATGGTGGGAGGAATTCAAGGCGGTGTATGATGCAGGAGCATCCAGACTTAGCCAACAATCTGATTGTATGTTCACATGTTGTGGCTAAAATGAGGTGGATAAACATTGGCCATTAATATTTTACTTAGTTTTAAATGAGAGAAGTAAGTTTGTTTGGGTTTGCTAAATTAATTGGGAAATAAAATAGAAATTGGTTTCTCATTGCGAGGAGATTGAGCCAAGCAGGATAAGATCTTATAAATAGGGTAGCATTTGTTTGTTACGAGTGGTTCAATGGAAATATATTTTAGGTGATAAGGACCGCTTCAGATAAATATATATATATATATCTATGAGATAGGTGTGAGAAGAGAGCAGAGTGTGGAAAAGAGTGAGACAGGTGTGAAATAGGTGTGCGAGAGGAGAGAGCAGAGAGAGCACAAACAATTATAATAACCAACCGATCAATGTCTTGGCTCTGTAAGTTCCTTTATTATTAATTTTCAAGTCTTTGGTATTGATCGGGCTCTCTGTTTGAATTATTGGTTTAAAACTCTGTTGAATCACATATATATTAAGTTATACATGAGGAAGAAAATCAGATTGCAGGTGCGATGAGGGTCGTAGTTCTGAACCTGATCAATGGGAGAGATCTCTTCACAAGTTAAAAACCATTGCACATCGCACAGAACTGTGTTTAATGTTAAAGAGTCACAAGTTAAATTGTTTAATCGGTGATGCAAAGTGAGGAGTGGAGAGACAACAAGGATTGTTGGATTCGAGACTAATTCAACGATGGAGATCATAGCATTAGGAAGCGACTTCGCACTTTGCAAGATTTAGGAGATAAGCATTAAGACATCACAAAGTAAAAAAATTTATTTGCGATGCGAAAAAGAGGAGGACACAAGTTGGTTCAGCGCAATTTTGCAATTCGCAAGGATTAAAGTTTAAGTGTTAAATTTAACTACAAGTTGTGCAATTTGCGATCACCTGTGATTGGTCAGGCTTATGGTGGGAACCTCCAGTAACACATTTTGTGCATATGCATTGTTTTGGGTTATATGTATTTTTTTAATTTTTTCTATTGATCGCACCATATGTATGTTTAATGAGCCTAAAGTTTAAAACAAATACGCTACGGGTAATAAGGTTGTGTAGAGTGTAAAATCTAGAGTTTTTGCACATACTCTGATATTTCTGCAGCTATTCTGCATCATTTGGTTTCAGAGAAGACTTGAGTCTATTCTTGAAAGTTCGAGCAAAGGTTCCACCCAAGAGAGGAGCTAGCACAGGTCATGGAAGATCGGAAGCTAATGCAATTTTGTTGAATGAAATTTGACATCTTCATACAAGAATGGTGAAAGTAGAGGTTGCTCAGAGGAGAGCACCTGAAGAAGGAGACGTCAATGCAATAAAGGAAACTTCTGAGGAAGAAGAAGAAGCAAAAGATGACGCAGCTAAAATTCTAAAAATGTTAATTAAGGCAACTGGAAGACCAAAGGTGGATGTACCTTTATATGAGGAAAATCTCAATATGGAGGAGTTAATGGACTGGATCAGTTCATTAGACAAGTACTTTGAATACGAAGAAGTTGAAGACAAAAGGAAAGTGAAGCTTGCAACTACCAGACTAAAGGGTTACGAAGATATCTAGCAGGAGGAGTTACAAGTATCCAGACAAAGAAAAGGAAAGCCCTAAATCAAGAGATGGGACAAAATGGTAAGAAAATTAAAAATTAAGTTCCTGCTTAAGGATATCAGTTAAATATTTTTAAGCAATTACAAAATTTGAAACAAAAAGGAATGACAGTGAAATAATATATAGAGAAAATTTATAAGCTGAATATCAGAGCTGGACATGTGGAGGATGATGTTGAGAATAGCCAGGTATATAAATGGCTTGAGGTATGATATCTAGGATGAGATCAGTCTATTAAATCTGAAGATAATTGAAGATGCTTACGAGGCAGCCTTAAAAGCAAAAGAAAATATACAAAGAAAGAAAAGTCAGAAGAATCGAGGAAAGAGTTCAGCAAGAGGAAGAGGAACATTCAAACCCAGATTTCAACATTCTTAGAATGAAGCGGGAGGTTTGAGTAGCAAATCACCATAGAGAGGAGACTCTAGTTGAGGAAGGTTTGTACCCAGAGGTAGAGGTCGAGGAAGAGATATTTAGTGCTTTACATATGGTGAATGGGGACATGGGTCATGGTAATGTCCTCATAATAAGTCAAAAACCTAGAGAAATGTGAATGTTTCTAAAACAAAGGAATAAATTCCTCATATTGCAGGTAAATAGGAACCACCCAAAGTAGGAGAATCCTTGTTATTGAAAAGGGTATTTCTTAAAACAGAAAAAGAAGCAGGAGAACTAGCTCAGAGGAAGAATCTATTCAGGACTATATGCAAGTCCAAAGGTAAATATTGCAAAGTGGTAATTGACAGTGGAAGCACCGATAACCTTGTTTCTACAGAGATGGTGGACAAGTTAGGATTGGTAAAAATAGTACACCCTACTCCTTATAAGGTATCATGGCTACATAAAGGACATTATATTATTGTGACGAAACAATGTGAGGTAGAGATCTAGATTGGTACTTACAATAATGTTATATTATGTGATGTAATGCCAGTGGATGTATGTCACATATTGCTAGGAAGACCTAGGAAGTTTTATTGGAAAGGCATACATGATGGCGGAAGAAACACTTATACTCCGGAGAAAGATGGAAATAAACACACATTGTTGCTATTGAAGGATGAAGCTAACAAAGAAACACCAACAAATAGTGTTATGCTGATGAGTGGGAAAGAACTGTTGCAAGAAGTTGAGAAGGATGAGGAGATGCATTTTGTTGTTGTAGGAAGACCCAAGGTAATTCAAACTTCCAAAAATTTAGAAGATTTATGTGAATAAATCCGATATATGTTGAATAATTTTGCTGATATTATTGTGGATTAGTTGCCAAGTGCATTACCACCAATCAAGAGTATTACTCATCACATTGATCTAATACTTGGAGAAAGTTTTCCGAATAAAGCAGCATACAGGTTAACTCCTCTAGAAAATGCAAAAGTGGGAAGACAAGTGCAAGAGTTGATGGATAAGGGATTGATAAGAGAGAGCCTTAGTCCATGTGTTGTACCAATAGTACTCAATCCAAAGAAAAGAGGTGAATGGCACATGTGCATAGATTCTAAAGCCGTAAATAAAATCACCATAAAGTATCATTTTCCTTTACCACGAATGGACGATTTAATGGATTTCTTGAGTGGATCAAAATATTTTACTAAGATATATTTGAAGAGTGGTTATCATCATATAAGGATTAGAGAAGGGGATGAGTGGAAGACTGCCTTAAAAACAAACAGTGGTTTGTATGAATGGTTAGTGATGCCTTTTGGGCTCAATAATGCACCCAACACATTCATGAGATTAATGAATGAAGTCTTGAAGGAATATGTAGGAAAGTTTGTAATTGTTTATCTTGATGATATTCTAATTTTTAGTCGACGTAAAGAAGAGCATCTGGAGCAACTTAAATTGGTTCTAAAAACTTTGCAAAAAGAGAAGCTTCTAATTAATTTGAAGAAATGAAGTTTTATGAAGGAAGAGCTAGTCTATTTGGGATTTGTAGTTTCTAAAGAAGGCTTGAAAATGGATCCGGAAAAAATCCAAGCAATTTTGAATTGGCCAACTCCAAGAAACATATTTGAGGTAAGAAGCTTTCACGATCTTGCAAGTTTATATAGAAAATTTATCAGAAGCTTTAATCATATTTGTTCACCCATTATTGAAACAATCAAGGAAAATAATCATTCATTCAAGTGGACAAAATTAGCAGGCCGAAACTTTAAGTTGTTGAAGAAGAAAATTACAGAAAAACTAGTTTTAGCTTTTCCAAATTTTGAAAAAGTTTTCCAAGTTGAAAATGATGCTATTGGAGTTGCAATTGGAGCAGTTTTAAGTCAAGAAAAGAGAACAATAACATACTTCAGTGAGAAACTAAATGAAGCAAAGAAGAAATACTCATCTTATGACAAAACGTTTTATGCTATTGTGCAAGCCTTAAAAAAATAGAGAAATTATTTGTTACCAAAAGAGCTTGTATTATATTATGATAAACATGCGTTACAGTTTAAAAACAACCAACCAAAATTGAACCAGAAACATGCCAAATGGGTAGAACTTTTGCAGTGTTTTACTTTTGTGATTAAGCATACAAGTTGTAAGTTGAATAGTGTTGTTGATGCTCTAAGCAGAGTGAATTTAATCATGCAAGAATTACAAGTTGGTGTTGTAGGATTTGAAGAAATGGTTGACATGTATAAATATGCAGAATTTAAGGAAATTTATGCAGTTGTGCAAAACCCATAATTTCATAATAGAAGCCAGTGGTTGGATTACCTTATCCAAGGAGGTTTTCTATTCAAAATTAATAAATTGTGCATTCCCAAATGTTCTATGAGGGAAAAAATAATTAAGGATGAACACAGTGGAGGCTTGTCTGGACACTTTGGATAACACAAGACATTTTCTCAGGTAAATTCTTTTTACTACTGGCCAAAAATGAAAACTAATGTTAAGAGATTTGTTGAGAAATGCAAGATTTGTCAGCATGCTAAGGGGAGAAGTCAAAATACAAGATTGTATCAGCCATTACCAATACCAAATCGACCATGGGATGCAGTTAGTATGGATTTTGTTTTGGGTTTGCCAAAAACTCAAAGAGGAAATGAATCCATTTATGTTGTGGTGGATATGTTTTCTAAAATGGCTCATTTCATTGCATGCAAGAAAACTAGTGATGAAACACATATTGCTAATGTGTTTTTTTCAGAAGTTGTAAGGCTACATGGATTTCCTGTGAGTATTGTGTCTAATAGAGATAGCAAGTTTGTTGGGCATTTCTAGAGAACTCTATGGAAGAAACTAGGTACCAAACTTAGTTTCAATTCAGATATCACCCTCAAATGGATGGATGGACCGAGGTAGTGAATAGAAGCTTGGGAAATATATTGAGGAGCTTAGTGTGTAAAAATCCTAAGAAGTGGGATTTAGCACTTGATCAGGTTGAGTTTTCTTATAATGATATTCCCAATTGAAGTATTGGGATGATTCCATTCCATATTGTTTTTGGAATGAATCCAAGAGGTGTGTATGAGCTCAGAAATTTAGGAAAATAAGAGATAAAGAGTGCAAAAGCTGAAGAGTTTGCATAACAGATGCAGAAACTATAGGAAGATGTCAAAGATAGATAGTAGGAAAGTAGTGGAAAATAAAAACAGAGAGTTGATATGAAGAGGAAAGAAAAATAATTCCAAGTAGGTGACCGATTCATGGTGTACCTAAGAAAAGAAAGGTTTCTTGTTAGAACTTACAATAAATTGAAAATGAAAAAGATAGGACCATGTACAATTTTGAGGAAATTTTCTTCAAATGCATATGAGATTGAATTTCCAGAAGGAATTGGAATATTTCCTATATTTAATGTTGCAGATTTATACCTATAAAAAGGAACAGAGGAAGAGCTACAAGAATACTCTACAAAAGAGGAAGACCAGACTTTGAACTAGAAGGAACATATGCCAAAGAAAGAAAATAAAGAAGTGGAAGCCATTTTGGAGAAAATAGTAGCAAAGAAGACCATAGGACAAAATTCCTATCAGTATCTAGTCAAATGGAAAGGACACCCTGTGGAAGATGGCAGTTGGATGACAACAAAAAAATTATAGAAGTTTAGTACAGATGCTGAAGCATTGATGAATCAATATTTTCTTCCCTAGGAGTCTGATGCAGGAGCATCCAGACTTAGCGAACAATGTGATTGTATGTTCACATGTTGTGGGTAATATGATTTGGATAAACAATGGCCATTAATATTTTACTTAGTTTTAAATGAGAGAATTTATTTTGTTTGGGTTTTCTAAATTAATTAGAAAAAAAAATAGAAATTGGTTTCTCCCTGTGAGGAGATTGAGCCAAGTAGGATAAGATCTTGGAAATAGCTTAGTATTTTTTTGTTAGGATTGGTTCAACAGAAATCTATTTTAGGCAATAAGGACCACTTCAGATAGATATATATATATATGTATGAGATAGGTGTGAGAAGAGAGAAGAGTGTGGAAAAGAGTGAGACGAGTGTGAAATAGGTGTGTGAGAGGAGAGAGCTGAGCGAGCATAAACAATTTTAATAACCAAACGATCCAGGGCTTGGCTCTGTAAGTTCCTTTAATATTAATTTTTAAGTGTTTTGGTATTTATCGGGCTCTCTGTTCGAATAATTGGTTTAAAAATATGTTGAATCGCACATATATTAATGTATACAGCAGGAGGAAAATTAGATTCCAAGCGCGACAGGGGTCGTACATCTGAACCCGATCAATGGGAGATATCTCATCGCAAGTTGAAAACCATCACACATCGCACAAAACCAGGTTTAAACATTAAAGAGTCGCAAATTAAATTGTTCTATCGGCGATGAGAAGTGAGGAGTGGAGAGGCAACGAGGATCGTTGGATCCGGGACTAATTCAACAGTGGATATCATAGCGTCGGGAAGCGACTTTGCGCTTCACAAGATTTAGGAGATAATTTTAAGAGATTTCAAAGTAACCAAATTTATTCACGATGCAAAAAAGAGGACATGTGTTGGCTCAGCGCAGTTTCACAATTCGCAAGGATTAAGTTTAAGTGTTAAAGTTAACTTCAAGTTGTGGGATTTGTGATCGCCGGTGATTGGTGAGGCTTATCGTGGGACCCTCTGCTAAGAAATTCCCTGCATATGCATTGTTTTGATTTATATGTGTTTTTTTAAGTTTTTTTGTTGATTGCGCCATATGTATGTTTAATGAGCCCAAAGTTTTAAAAAAATCCGTTACGGGTAATAAGGTTGTGTAGAGTGTAAATTCTAGAGTTTCCGTGCATACTCTAATATTTCTGCAGCTAGTCTACATCAGTGTATGGAATTGGCAAATAAGAAATAAAATGGGGGAATTTATAAAAATACTTTAAGAATAAGTACTCGACTAATACATTTTAAGATGATAAAGCCAAGGAATTTCATGACCTCATATTGGGTGAACTATATATGCACAACTATGTGGTGAAATTTACTTCTTTGTTAAGATAAGTTCCTTACATATGTGAGGAAATGGCTGAGGTGGAACATTTCATAAGCAATCTACTTGTATTTATGAAGGATTGATTGGATTTTGATAAACCTAAGAATATGGATGAAGTTGTTCATAAGGCACATAAATGCTATCAATAGATGAAACATAAAGGGGATAGAAACAAATCATGGTCTAGCAAGAAAGGGTAGAAAAAATTTCAGAATACTAAGAATGCAAAAGCTACCAATGCAAGAATTTACATAGAATCCAACAAGGTAAATTTATGACGAAAAGTCAGCTGAAGACCCAGCTAGAGAATGAGTAAAAAACAATAGAATTTTTAAGTAACCCTGAAGTTGGTCAGCCATAGAAACCCCCAATATAGTTTTGGGGCTATGGAGAACCATATTACATTAAAAAGCACCCCTATCATGGAAGAATAGAGAAGGCCACAAATATTCAAGAGGTATCTACCATAGGGGAATTGGTGAGAAGTATACCTAAAATTAATGCTACATTACAAGATAATCAGGCTAAGTACCAACCTTAAATGATTGAATTTAAAGGTAAGGTTTGTATTCATGTTGTTTCCATTTTAATATATCTTGGAGCATGCTTGAGCTATATAAGTCCTAAGGTAGTAGAGTTCTGACATCTACAAGCTAGCAAGTTTAATAACCTATGGGTAGTTCACTAGCCACTGGGGAAAAAAGAATAGTAATAGAAAACATGGATAATAGCTTTGTTGAGTTGGAAGTTCAACCGATAAAAGTAAATTTAAATTTTTTTCCCTTAGGTTCTTATGATGTTTAATTGGTATGGATAGGTTGAAAAAACATTGGTCCCTTGTAAACTATAAAAGTAAAACTATTAGTTTTATTGATGAAGGAGGTTATAGTAAAGAAATCCAAGGGATAGTAAGACCCTTGAAATTAAGACCAATTACAGCCTCATAGTTGGGAAAATGCATTAGGAAGGGCTATCCCATTTTTTCAGTCCAAGTGGGGTACACTAACTCTAAGGAGAAGACATTAACCTTGGAAAATTTTCCAATTGTTTAGAACTTTGTAGATGTAGTCTGAAAATATATTATTGGGTTGGTTCCTTGATGAGATATTATTTTACAATTTAATTGATTCCGGGAGCCCCCGAGTATCAAAGGGACCTACCTATCACATGAGTATACGAGAACTAACTTAATAAAAAATGCAACTACATGAGTTTCTTGATAAAAATATACATTTTTCCAAGTGTATCTCCATGGGAAGACCTTGTGCTCTCTCTCAAAAATAAATATGGAGCCTTAAGGTTGTGGATTGACTATCAGCAACTAAATAATTTAGCCATTAAAAACAAGTACCCACTACCTTGAATCAGTGATTTATTTAGTCAGGTTAAAGACATCATTGTGTTTTCCAAGATTTATTTGCACTCAAGGTACCATAAAAATGGATCAAAGAGAAAGACATAGGAAAAATAACATTTAGGGCTTGTTATAGGAACTATGAGTTTGTATATCTACCTTTTGGGCTTACTAACACCTTGACCATGTTTATGTGCCTTATGAATATCATATTTCACCCGTATTTAGACAATATCATGTTAATATTTATTGATCACATCTTGATTTACTCAACGAATATAGAAGAGGATAAAATACACTTGAAAATAGTTTTGCATACCATGTGGGAACATAAATTATACACCAAGTGTAGTGACTGTGAATTTTATATTGACCAGAGAAAATACTCCAGGCTCATAATTACTCAAAAGGACGTAGTTGTCGATCTATAAAATATTAAAACAATTATGGACTAGCCCATTCCTAAAATTGTGTAGATATTGTAGACTTTGTGGGATTAGAAGGTTATTAATGTCACTTCATAGATGGGTTTTCATGAGTAGCTTACCCCATAACTTGTTTATAGAGGAAGGGGAGAACTTTTAATTGGACAACAGAATGTCAAAATATTTTTGACTAGCTAAAGCATCTATTGACTACAACTCTTGTTTTAAGGATTTTAGACCCAAAAAAGGAATTAGTTGTTAGTATAGATGCATGTCATGAAGGGGTAGGAGGTGTTTTGATGCAAGAAGGTTGTGTGATATCCCATGAGTATCATAAATTGAATGATAATGTGAAAATATATTCCACTTATGATTTCGAATTAAAAAAAATATTTCATGCTTTAAAATTATGGTGGCACTACATGTTAGGAAATAAAATTATCTTGAAGATTGATCATAGTAGCTTGAATATTTTCTTTAAATGGCCCAACCTTAACGCTCAACAATAACGGTGGACAATTTTATTAAGGGAACTTGAATTTGATATAAAACACTTGAAAGGTAAAGAAAACAGGGTGGAAAATGCCCTAAGTAGGAGGTTGAACTATGTTTATGGAATTTCATTTAGTCAAAATAAAAATTGATTTTTCAAAGTAGATGAAGGATGCAGCCTAAATATCCCATGAATAATTATTTTTATGGAAGAGAATGACGCAAGAAACAACTATGAAAATAAATTAGGATATGACATCAATCAATATGATTTTCTGATTTATAGGAACTGAATTTATGTTACCAACCAACAAGCTATTAAGTAGTTGATTTTAGATTAATATCACAAAAGCCACTATGCTACCCACATGGGTTATAATAAATTGATTACTGCTTCGAGAAAGGATTATTTTTGGCTTGGTATGAAGAGGGAAGCTGAATAATATCTATAAAAATGTCTAGAGTGCCAATAGGTAAAGACTGATGATCATCATCTAGCAAGTTTACTTCACGCGTTACCCATTCCTGAATGCAAATGGAAAATTATCACTTTATATTTTATCGTAGATCTACCCAAGTCAAAAATGAAAAATGACTCCATAATGGTTATGGTAGATAAATTACGTAAATAGACACATTTTTTCCTATGCATTCAACCTACAAATTTTTTCAAATTGTTGACATGTTTATGAGAAATTTTTTCCATTTACATGTTATAGCTAAGGTAGTAATCTTTGATAGAGATATGAAGTTTAATTCTTCTTTTTGGAAGGATCTCTTTACTGGATTAGGAAGTAAAGTACAATTAAATACTTCCTACCATCCATAGATGAATAGGAAACTAAATGAGTGAACCAAGTCTCGAAGGATATGTTAAGGATGTATGTCATGCAACAACCAACCAAGTGAGAAGATTACATCCACCTAGTGAAATTTCCATAAAATAATAGTTATCATGCTTCCTTGAGGATGATCCCCTTCAAAGTATTATATGGATGAAGGTGTGAACACATACTAAACTGGAATAAACCTAAAGATAAACTAATATTAGGACCATACTTGCTAAAAGAAATGGAGAACATTGTGAGGAAAGTATGAAATAGTTTAAAAGTTGCTCAAGACAAGAAGAAAATTTATGCATAAAAAATACAAGCCTACAAGGAATTTCAGGTGGGTGATCATGTGTATGTAAGGGTCAAATGAAAAAATATAACCTCAAGGTGGGGAGGTTGTGAAAAATGGCTTCTTTATTTTGTGGCACTTTCTAAATACTTGCTCGAATTGGGTTAGTATCTTATCAATTAGTTTTTCCTAGTCATATACATGTACAAAATGAATTCTATGTTTCTTTTTTAAAGAAGTACATATATGATCCTAAGAATACTATAAATTAGCATTATTTTCAAGTAATATAATAAAGTTGAAATGATTTTATATGTATTTTTTAATTAATGCCTGATGAAAATCTAACACCATCTTTAATGACTATGAATGTAGTTTGAGCCAGATGGAGAATTCCTTGTCGAACCTCTATGTATTCTTAATCGGGATAAATGATACTATGGAAGATATTTATCACTGAGTTTAAAGTGCAGTGGAAGCACCTGAACCCGAAAGAGGCTACGTGGGAGGATGACAATTGTATGCTTGAGGCATATCCTAGATTATACTAAGGGTTAGGATACCACTAAGGAGAGTGTTTGCTTGAGGCGAGGGAAGTATTACCCCTTAGTAAATGTGTAAATATTTTAGTTACTTTGTTAAGTTACTTGGAATATTGTGGTCCATGCTAAAGGCCTAATATAAGTGATGAACATAAATGTTTTCTAATTTTCATTAATAAAATAATTTCAAATTTTTAGCCATGAAATTACGATGGGGAAAGATGTTGAAAGAGAGTTTCACATTCCAGAAAGTTGAAAGAAAATTATTGGAAAATATGGTTACCTTCTTAAATTCCTCTCCCTATAGATAGTTATCTTAGTTAGGGTAAAGGGAGTTCTGAGGGTGACAGGGAAAAATCATGAGGAAACCTTGTCATCTTGGAGCTAGGTTGGAAGGGGCCCAAGAGAGGAGAATAAATTCGTTAAGCTTGATACTCTCAAACATGATGTTATTGAGGGATACATGACACTACAAAAGTAAGGAATTCTTGAGTTGGTTGGCGAGTGTAATTATAAATTGAAGCTTGTGTGCTAATTTAAAACCCTAGAAAGGACCTGGTTGTGTCAAAAAAAGTTTGATATTGGACCTGATATAACATCTATCATGAAAAATATTCTTGATGCCGAGGGCGGGATTGGTAGAGGATACAAGTTCTCATTGGTTGGGTGGCTCATAATTCTTTTAGTTGATTAGACATATAAGTATTATTTTGAGTGATTTCTTTTTGCGTAAATTATTTTTTTGTTTTACACATCTGGTATGTTAAAATTTTAAGGCTTGATTTAGGTTAGACACCCAGATTATTAGACAAATGATATAGCCAAATACCTATGATGGTAATCAGTCTTGAACTCCAAGTAATAGGTCTATATAAAACGAGGTAGGCCCTTGACTAGGCTCTCCTTGTTCATAAAGAATAAATATATAATTATATATAAATATGAGGGTTCAGAATAAATTGTAGACTGTACATATTGGTTACTATTGTCTGTGTAACTTTTCTAAACAATAAATGCTTTCATTAATCATTAGTTATTGAAGGGGAATATATATATATATATATATATAGATAGATAGATAGATAGATAGATAGCAAGACTAGGTTTAGTCTAATTTTTTTTTCCACAGAGAAAACAAAATAATTTGTGTAGTCGAACACAATTGCACGTTACAAGTCACTATAACATAAAAGGAGTAGAGACATTTTTTGTGTTGTAATAGTTGAGTGGTACAAGGAGTACATAGACCCTTTTTGTGTTGTAATACTTGTGTGGTGATAAGCGAAATTATAACTCATAGACAATTGAAATTTTAATACCTAGGTAGAGAGTTGTTGATAAACTATCAAAATATTTAGAAAGCAGAACAACCCATATATTTAAAACTTACAAGGTCAAAATTTCAGTATATATTTGTACACCAGATGATATATATTCATAGAAATAAATTCATGTTTTTCTATGAAGTATACACAACCAATACAATGTATACATATTACGAACAAAAACCCGCATTACTAGGTCTTTAGAAGTATATATATATATATATATATATATATATAGATATAGATATAGATATAGATATAGATATAGATATAGATATAGATATAGATATAGATATAGATATATAGATATATATATAGATATAGATATAGATATAGATATATATATATATATATATATATATATATGAACTTCCAAGGCCGCAAAGCCATGGACATAAGTTACAAATACATAGCTTCTTTTAAAAAATTAAAATTAAAAAAACCGTGGCTTGAAAAGGGTTAATAACCAGGCGTGGCATCATCGTCATCAACCTGGTAGAAAAAGAACAAAGGAAAAAATTATAAAAACCTAGATTGAGTGGTCGAATTGCAAGGTCTCATACAAATCCATAACCCAACTAAACATTTACTCTAGTGGAAAGAAATTAACCTGCAGAAACTAGTAAGAGAAAAATATTTAATGTGGAAAGATGTTAAATTAGAGAAATATATATATATATATATATATATATAAAATAGCCCTCACATGTTAGCATGGAACTAGAACTTGCAAGAAACTATTAAAAATTCTGAATAATATAGTGAACAAGTCAAATCACGGAAGAAATGAAAACCCTGAGCAAAGAAATTATCTAGCTTTATTTTAAACTCCACATATTAGGTAACAAAATTACCCATTATTGTAACTAGAACTATCCATGGGTGTCAGTCCTCATCAAAAACCTAGAGCTACACCAAAATTCATCTAGAGACACCAAAAGAAAAAGAAAAACAAATAAATAAAATAGAATGATAAGGCACTCGGCAGTTTGAAAATTTAGAAATAGCACAAACAAAACATCAATTATGGGTTATGCTCTATGAGTTTCATAATTTCCACTCAACTGAATATTTAATCAAAAATTACCACGACTAAGAAACCCCTACCTTCTCGCAAGTAGGAGATGATATTCCAAAAAACTTAACCGGTTGCAGAAAGGATAATGGTCAAGAAGTTGTGGGTATTATAGAATCAGCGAGAAAATAAGTCTCATCATGGAGAAAAGAGAGTCAGAATGAGAACAATGTGGTGTGGCGGGGGAGAAGTAGTTACCCTATAACCAATATCCTAACCCTAAACTCTGTTGTGACACCTATTTGTACTAATTCTTGATATTACTTCCATAGTGGAGAAACCCAATGCGTGACAACTAACCGCTTCCATAATTTTCATTAGGCAAAGGAACAACACAATGTTACAACAACAAGTGACCCCATAGTCCTTCACATTAATTAAATCGTGACTATGCTAGGGACAACGTATAGGCATAAGTGTTATCACAATTTGTTTATATTAAGTTTCGCAATTAAATGGTGGACCACTGAAATAAAACTTAAATTAAGGAAATAAGATGTTGAGACCTTCGAAAGGTTAATATATATATTTAGCAAATGTCATATTGGTAATTGTCCATATAAAGGTAGGGAGATCAATTTTATATAAGTCCATATATATATAACTTAGAAATTTATATATTATCCCTAACCATAATTATGATGAGCAGAGGTTTAATAATTTAGTTTGAAGTCTTCCCAAAAAAATCACGTTTATAATGAAACAAGTAAGTTACACAAACAAAAAAAATTAACTATATATTTAGATATTTGTATACGGGGCAGATTTATAATCTTTTTAAAAAAAAAAAATTATAATTCTATCTTTATGTTTGAATACGGAGAAATTTTATAAACTTTTTAAAAAATAAAATTATAATTCAAATAACAAGAAAAAAAGTTAATCTATAAACTACTCAAAATTGCAATATTTTATGAAAACTAATATTAAGTAAATTTCATAAAAATCTTCGATTATAGAAAGCTAGTCTATGGATAAGACACTTAGTTCTCACAAAAGTGTATTATGAAAATGAAATATACAATTACTTTATAATTTCTAGGGAATCGTTGAGAGTAAGCATCAAGTCATTTTTTAAGTATCTATCTATCTCTGTTGTATTGAACAATTATGTATTTTATAGTGATATTTACTACAATATATTCATCGAACATATATATATATGTTAGTATATATTTCATAGTGGTAGTAATTTAATTGTTAGATGTCTTTATCATGATATTTTACTGAAAAGACCAAATGTTTAAATTTTTTAAAAGTTTTTTAAAACATTATTTATATATTTTAAAATGTGTTTTAAAAATTAAAATTTATGATTTTATTAAAAATTGTATTAATGGATTTTGGTGAAAAAGACAATAATGTCCAAATATTTTTTAGTAAGTTTGGCGACTACATCTTCAACATGTCCAATATATCATCTCAATCGGGTAGGGAATTGAATGAGTAACTTTATATTAAGGAGTGCCCTAACAGAATCACCGTCTATCTAGGACTCTATGGACAAAAATGTCTAATCATTAGACCAATCCTCGTGGCATTAGTTTTTCCTAGGCATTTTTTTCCTCTTTCCTAGGCATTTTTTCCATTCAATTTTGCATAAAATATGACATATTTCTTGGAATCTTAAGTTTTTGTGGCGTAATCTACATAAATTGAGTGCCCTAAATATTTTTGGGGCGTTGAATCTATCTATACATTCAAAATTATGCTTTAAATAACTAAAATTTATCATCCAAATCCGATGAAAATATACAATGATGTCGAATAATTAGACTGCTCCTAGTGGAAAAATATTAATTGTTGGACATTTTTTACCTTTTCATTTATCTTTTCTGATCAATTTTCCATGAAATGTTGTAGGGATTTCTTAGGATATTAAGTTTCAGTTGTGTAATTTACAAAGCTTGAGTGCATCAGGATTTTTCAAGGAGCATAATCTATCTACCCATTGAAAAACATGTTTTAAACATCTCAAATTCACGAGCTAAAAATTCTATCACCAAAATCTAACAAATCGATGTTTTTGGGATGTTTGTCTCCTATATTATATCTAAGGAGAAATAGGTTATTGATAAACTTACACATTCAATACCATTAAGAGTTGTTGTTCCCAAGATTGACCCTGTGAAGGATCGATGCGAAGGCATCCAATACAGTTCAATAATACCTCCCTACTTAAAGTCCTGGGTTGGCTGCCTATACCAGAGGGGTAACCATTGACATATTACAATTGATAACTACCCCAAATTACTTTTAAATGATCATTACAATTTTTTAGATGTAAAATAATGATAATATGTAAGATTTAAAATGAGGAGTTAATAACAAAGTAGGATAATAAACACTTGAATTAAAACATGCTAATAGAAAAATATTTAGTTATTATCATTCCTATAACACAGATTGCTCACAGTAAAAGGAAAATAGGTTAGGAAGAAGGAAATGTGAAAGTGAAAAGCATTAGTATTCAAGAATACATATATATTAAATATAAATGGTCATAATATTAGGATTCCCATGTATATTTAATAGCAGAAAGCATATTAAATTTATATCAAGAAATTCAATGTATGCATGAAAACAATGAATCCATTATGTAAATTTAATAAATTACAAAATCATTATAAACCTTATAAGATTCATTTTTTTTGACAAATATATCTATCATGAATAATTCACTATAATACATATCAAATTAATCTAAAAGATAAGATATATAAATAAAACCCTAACACAAAGTTAAAAGATATCCAAGAAATATTGTATATTTCTCTCTAATAAATTAATTATTGATTAAAGCTATCAAGCAAACATTAACTAATGATCATAGTCTATGAATAAGTATTTCATTCACTAAATTGTGATCTATCAAAGTTGTATAGTTTCATAGAAAGAAAAAAAAGATTTTGAGTTCACATATGAAAATATTTACATTCACAATAAGAAGAGATATACCAAATTAAAATTGCTGGAAAGAAATCTACAAAATGATCTTTGCTATAATGCATAAAAATATGGCCCACTAGGCTCTCATGAGTGTAGAACCCTTACCCTACATAAAAGTTCGTTGTTTTGATGGCTTTGAGATTTTTTTATTCTATTTCAAGTTGATTTACCATTTCTTTTTATAACTTTTCCCTTCCTAATAACCTTAAAAATAATAACCTTAAAAATAATGGTAATTTACTTTAATTGATCTCTAATTTAGTAAAGTAAAATATTCCTATCTTATAATTTATTCCAATCATTGTAAAATATTTTTTCTCCAAAATTTAATCCATCTACATTAAAATGAGTTTCTTAAAGTTACATAATAACTTAAAGTGAAATGTAGTAAATTTATTCTCTCACTTAGTTTTAAATAAAGTACAATCATTTCAGTTGAAATATATTTTATGTACCCCATATTTTATTTGAAATAATTGAATTATATATTTTATCTTTTTGAAAAAGATAGTATATAATAAAAGACGTGAATTTTGGTTTTCAAACTTTGGAGAAAACCAATAGTAAAAAGAGCCTGTAACACGACTCTGGACTTTGACCCATCTAATGCATACATTGGACACCTTTTTGCGTATCATTTCTTATTTTATCTTTATTTTTTCCTATATTTTACCATTGCTTCTGTTAGGGTTATTATTATTAATTGCAAACTTTTTCTCATGAATTTAGTTTGAAGTTTTGGTGTATTTTATCTTTATTCTTTCCTATATTTTACCATTGCTTCTGTTAGGGTTATTATTATTAATTGCAAACATTTTCTCATGAATTTAGTTTGAAGTTTTGGTGTATTTTATCTTTATTCTTTCCTATATTTTCCCATTGTTTCCGTTAGGGTTATTATTCATAATTGCAAACATTTTCTCATGAATTTAGTTTGCATTTGCCTTGATTAATTAAGGATTGGGAATTGAAGCTCTTATATATGTTACAAGATTAGTCGTTGTTCATTGAACTACTAGAATCATGTGGTCAAGTTGAACTACTAAACGTAACTGAATTATTGGAAACTGCTACAAGTAGATAGTCATACCGAGTTTTAGATTTTACGGCCAGGGACCAATTCAGCCATTTGGATTGGCACAATTTACTATATGGCACAATTCACTATCTAATTTTGTTCCAACCAAAATTTGTGTAAATTTAATTTCAATGTAATATCTTATTGACAATTATGATCCTCATGTTATCTTTATATAAATCGTTATTATGGTTATAACGTTGGGGTATTTTGAGAATGAATGATGTTAAGAGTTAAAACCCTATATATTGATGTAAACAACTCTAGAGAGGTGAGTTGTTATAATAGATATTTTAATTTTTTCTAAATATCGTTACTTTTATTATAATATAAAAATTATAGGTACATTCCTCATTCTATGGAATTGTTGCATTAGCCAATTCCAGCAGGAAATAGAAGGTTCAAAAGTTCAAAAGAGAGGCTGCCCCTGAAGGGGAAATCAACCCAAGAAGTCTGTTCAAAGAAAACACTGCTCTCGAAGGGAAAACAACTTTAAACATCATCAAGTAGGGTGTAAAACAAGTCATGAGGACAAAGCCATAACAAAACTAGAGCATAGAAAAGAGACAAGTGGGAACCAAGAGATTTATCTGGTTGCTTCTTGTCATCCCGCGATGGTGGTTGAGGTGGCTCTTCCACAATGCGGCACCTGTACTTGGAAATGTCATCCACGAGCTTGGACATATGGGCATCCGATGGAGAGGAGGACGAGAAAAAACTTGTCTCAAAATTCTTTCCTTCTTTACCTGAACTGCAACTATTATCACTATTCAAGTCTAGCTCGGATAGCTTAACCAGAAAAGCCAACATTTTGCACGGAAGGTTGGTGGGGGAGGTGTGTGGGACATGGTGGATTTGCGCTTACGATTCATGAAGAGAGCTAGAGGGCTCATAAGAGGCTTCAGGTAGAAGCATGGACAGATGAGCAGATAGGCTGGGAGGGTCCAGGATTTCAGGCACAACTGAGTTGAAAGAAAAATCCACAATTCTACCAACCAAGGCAGGAATGGGAGGGAAATATGGAAGGCCACGGCCACTCCCTCTGCGGTACTACATGTGGTGGAGATGTGGCATGTATGAGGCATGAGAAGGAGGCAAAGAAGGATGGCGTGTAGCAGGGCAACAATAAGCTGGGGGTGATGCATGACCGTGGCAGGAGCAGAGAATTCACAAGAGGAGACTGAAATGAGGCTGAGAATGAAAAAGAGGCCAAAGGAGAATGTCTGAGAGACATTGCCTCTATCCATATAAGGCTATAGGAGGAGTAAAGATGTGGAAGAATGATTTAATGCACAGAGGACGAAATAAATTCTCACTGGGTGCAGAGAGGATGCCGTAGAAGGATATAGGTTGGTAGAGTTAATATCACTCATGCCCCAAATTTTATTAACCATGCTTGAGCCATGTGCCTCCTCTATATGAGGACGGCTTCCAGGCGACGGCTTAGCCAGGTGGAAACTAACTGGATCATATATTAACACTCGCATCCGGATATAATAGAGAAATTGTTGTAGCAACCATATTTTGTAAAAAAATATTTGCAATTTGTATCCGTCTGGAGAATTAATGCACATGTTTCTTTATATTCCTACATTTCTCCTAGTACGCAGGGCACCCTCATATAGGATGCACTCGCAATGCCTTAGGATTTAATGGTATATGCTATGCTTTTATTCAATTTCATTTGCATAAAACAAAATTTTTATTTTCATTTTTATCTTTGCATTTTGTGCGTTGAGATATTTTATATGGAATTGTGTGAGAGAGTTAATAACCCAAGGAATCTCTAGTAAGTCGAGAGACTCTAGGACTGAGAGAATAACTAATGCATGAAAATCCGCTTTTCTTGCATTTTTAACTTCTCTACTTTTGGGATGTTAATGTGCTACTAACATCAACGTTCCCATCCAACATTAACCACTCTATAAGATTCTAAATTGATATGATTCTTATGTTGTGTAATAAAACAAACTCACAAAATTTATATACCTATACTGAATTATTCCCTTACTAAATTGCCTCAAATCCCAAAACAGGAATTGCTTCCTTCGTATGATAAATTTACACTATCTACAATATGAGAGACAATCATATAATGGAAAATTTATTTCATTAAAATAATATGTACATACATCTACTCAAAACCTATCCTTCATCTCTATAGCCATATTTCACATTGATTTGGTTATCCTCTCTTTTCCTCACACTTGCACTATTTTTATAACCGGTAGGACTACAATAGATATAATTTAGAAACATCACATATTTTTCTAAATCCTAAAATCACTCCATAAATAAATTTTCTCTAGATCCTAGAATCAATCAATCTATTTGTAGAATATATCGTGTTATACAAGGAAGATTTTCTTTAACATATGAATAAAATATTACCTATCCAAATAACTTCTAAACTCATGACTCATTCACTTAGATTTTCTATAATGAATCAACTCAATATAATATTTACATAGATGAATATGAATTATTCATGAAATTTCAAGAGAAATGGAATATCAAATGACATAAAAGAAAGATGATAAATGAGGACTTTGATTAAAAGAAAAAAATACCATGGATATGGATGGAATTTATAGAAAAGGGTCAAATGGAATTGATTTATGGCGAAATGAAGGCATAGGTAAAATACTTCATTGAAGGATAAAAAGCTTAAAGGAGTTGAGAAAAAGGAGAGGGTAACTCCTGAAAGAGAAGTTAAATTTTGTGAATCTAAACAAGGACCAATCCTTGAAGAGAATGATGGGGATTGTAAGAGGAGATTTGGAAAGGATTTTTTGAACTATTTGGGAAGTTAAAATCAACATTAGAAGTTAATTTTTGAAGCATCAAGTAAGGTTGAAAAGCATTATGTTTTTAAAACTAATGATTTGTGTATGTTTCAAGTTTGCATAAATAATGAAGAAGAGTATTCATTTGAAGTTGTCTTGAATATTGATGAAGATGATAGAAATATTCTTTGAAAACGCATAATTGAAGAAAATAATCAATATTTTGTTACGAGAGTGGATGAAGCATAATTATATATTAAAGATTATCAAAGTGAATATCATGTGAAATTTGTAAATGGAATTGTTGTTATGTAGTTACAAGGACCTATTGGTGAAGAAAGCATGAAAAAATTGACTAGTGGAGATAGTCAAGGGAAAGATAAAAAGCATTTAGATGCAATGCTTGAAAAACATGAAGTGCAGTTACAGTTTCTAGAAACGTTGTTGAGAGCACCCGAAATAATAGAATAAATTACAACCAAAGAGGGGAAATGTTCACACGTGACTAATATTGAGGATTTTTTTACAACATTTTAGAATGCTAAGGTAAATTAAAAGTTACATTTTAATTATGAGGTCGTAGGTATAAAAATTAAAGATGAACATGATACTATAATTAAAGTAATAAAAGTTAAAATATTTCTTAGAGATGAGATAAAACCTCAAGTAGAGTAGTCATATTTAATGTTTGAAAATTTTGAAGAGGAAATGGGTTTTTTATATCTTTGATTAGCAAGAGATACAAGAGATGAAAGCTATGGAAATTTTTCAGACCCAACTGATTTTGATGAACAAATAAGAATTTCATACCATAATTACATAGAGGATGAGAAGATAAATTAGTTGATAGATATAAGAAATAGCACAATTCAACGAGGAAATATCATGTATCAACGAGAGGATAGAATAGTTTCAAAGGAATGAAATATCTTGATAGTGAGAAGGAAGTTGTAGAACATGATCAACAGATCTTAAAGGAGATATTCAAATTAGAATCTAGTAAGATTCTTTTAACTCTTATATCAGAAGCAGATATCCAACAAGCAAAAATGGACAATAGTTTTTAGATAAGGGTAGATTTGGAAAAATGAAATTGACAAGTTATTGATTTTGATGATGAGGACGCTTAAGATAAGGCATACTAGTGTGGAAAGGTTATTTAATAGACAAAAATGAGTGATTGTATAAGAATCCATCAACAAGAAAAGTGAAAAACTCAAACATATAATTTGGAGGCTTGTATAATTGAGGAAAACTATAGAAAAGCAAGACAAACAAAAATAAAAAAATGATCGACTACAAGATAAGACATGGGCTCTAGGAGGATTGTTACTTCAAAATCTTATGACTCAAAGAGCATAATTTTTTCTATTGTGGGAGTTTGATGCAGCCACATTGGAGCTTCTAATATTTCAAGCCTTTGGAGGACAAATTTCCAAAATGTGATCTTGACATTTGAAGAAGGATTCATATTTTTCTATATAAATATTATATTGATTTGATCTATTCTAGGAAATCCAAGTGAATGATACAAGAGTCGAAATTTTTTTATGATAGGTAAGATTTTGTTGATATGTTAAAATAAAATGTCCCTTGTAAAGTGTGAGATATGTTAGTGATAGATTATGTGATTTTAGGATTTAGAAAAATATGATTTATGGGTGATTTGTAGAGTGATTTTAGGACTTGGAAAAATCTGATTGATTGAGTGATTTATGGGTGACTTATGGAGTGATTTTAGGATATAGAAAAAAAATTAATGTTTCTAAATTATATTTATTGTAAGCCTATGGGAAATAAAAAATAGAGTAAGCGTGGGAAAGAGATGATGGAAAAATTAATGTGAAATCGGCCCATAGAGAGGAATGAGAGGTTCTGAGTAGTTGTATGTACAAATTATGTTAATGAAATGAAGTTTTAATTACATGATTCTGTAATTCCAATTTGAATGTATGAGTTCATAACAAATGGTAGACATTGGAAATATATCATATGAAGGAAAAAACTTTTTTTATGGGATTTGAGGTAGTTGAGTAAGGGAAGAATTTGGTGTATGCATATATATTTTTTGTATTTTTTTATTACAATGTCATAGAACCAGATAAAAAAGCAAATAAAGGTGTATGGGAACCTTGATGTAAATATTTCATCGACATCCTATAAGAAGAGAAGTTGAAGACATATGAAAAGTTGATGTTCCTGCTCATTAAGCCCTATATTAGTAACTCCTAGTTAAATTAACTTTTGTTTTGTGTGAATGATTCTTTTCAACACTGCATGATTTTCTTATAGTTGCAAGAATTGTTTAGTCTACTAAATGTCCTTAGGATGTTGATGAATGGGATGATATATTAATTTATTATTTATTCTTTTGTTTATGTGATATGTAAGAGGTGAACCTATGAAAATTGAGGCTTATAGTATATTTTTGTAGTGCATTTTGAATTAGAACCAGTTCAACCTATTTCTACATATATTTTTCTAGCACCTCGTTATAATAAAATCCTTGTTCAATCATTTAATAAGTATAAATTTAAGAAATCAAAATTCCCAACACAATAATTTTAACTCCATCCAAAGACCCTAATATTTAAGCTCTTGTGGACCACTTTTCATTCTTTTTCAAACTAGTTTCCACACAACAAACTTAGTCAATTACAGGCCTCATTTCATCCCATATTTATACTAGACCTGGTATGACTCTATGTTCATCAAAAAAACTTCAACCATCTCAAACTCTTTCCTCATACAATTAATATTCCCTCCCATACATTTTCTCATAGAAAATACAAGGCATGACACTCATATATAGTCTTTGTCTCAAACCTTATAAAAAAATACTCTCAATAATATTCTAGCCCATAAACCAATAGCATACAAACATAAATGTCATACTCAAACCCTGACATACAAAACTCCAACATAGATACTCTCTTGCTCAACCATATAAAACATGACATCAATGGCTCTCTACAACATAATACTCATCCCATACATCAACACTACTACATCAAGAACACCTACATTGAGAATACAACACTTATGGAACTCAATAACTATTAGAAAACATACTCCAACAATACTATGACAATACAACTTTCACACAATAACAATGACTGTCATAGAAAAATACTCATGAAAAAGGCTCTTTGCAACATATCATTAACAAATTTGATCTGTCACTCCATTTTTCTCTTTTTTGTGCCAACAATCAGCCATAGGTCTCTTATGCACAGGGGCTTATTGATTTAACACTAGTAGCTACTCATCACACTTCATCTCTTTCAGGCATTTTTCACTCGATCCACGCACAACTATACTATTAATATCCTACTCTTTCTCAATGGAATTAGTTACAATAATCTATTTTGTCACTTCATATGCACGCTAGAAAATCTCTTAATTGCACACAATCTCAAATTATGTGCACAATTCATATCTGCATTACTCCCCATATCACACTATATAACCTAAATTACATTGATGGCTTGGTCATTTCAACTAATTTCCTAGTGGTTAACTCAAACTACATCCATGCCATTATGATCAACCACTAATGAAAAAAATTAATGTAATTCATACCATCCAGACCAGATAAAATGGTTAATCCATGAACAAATGCATCATTATTTTTTTGATCTTATCAATGTGCCAATAACACTGTAACCAAAACAATCAATGCATTATCACAAGCTTAGTGACCAAATCAACACAAACTAGATAATATCTTTCAGGGCCAAGTCAATGCAAACGTTGTCTTTCTAATCCATGGGAATTTTTTATGGATTAAGCTCATGGAATTTTTCTTCCACACCTACAAATATTGTCGTGGGCATAATAATAATAGACTGTAACAATTTTGTGTGTAGAGTGTGGTAATACTACATCACTTCCTCAATACCACCCTATGAGAATGAGTTTCCTACATCACTCTTGTAAACTTGTAAAACTCAAACTTTCACTGCCCATAATTTCTTCCAACTTCAAGCCTACTTCCTTAGACATTTGTACAACCTCCAGAACCTATACATACCTCTTTAACACTTCAACGCTGATCAAAACCATGCACAATTGGATTTTGACCTCAATTCCAACATAATTGGTTTCATGAGAAATAATAGCTTATAAGTACTAAATTACCATAGAATCAAATAAAAACCACATCATTGGCTAGAATCCATGAGGTCAATGCTTATATCAGAGCATCCATTCACAAAGTAGTAATATATTTTACAAAAAAATATCTTAAAGCATGATATATCCAAAATATTAGAAAACCCTAGTTAGTTGCATTAGATATGAAAGTGTAAAAATAAAATTATAGCTACTAAACCTTCCATGGCTAGTATAAAAGTACAAGTTCAATATATAAACATCTGTATGAATATTGTGTAGAGATTAGATTTCTTCTTACTTTGATTTTTCTTTTTGTTAATAATTCCCATTCTCGTAGAGGATAGTCAACTTTGATATGGTGCTAAATAAGGTGCATTTCTATGTACTTTTATTAGGAATGCTATTAGTTGTAAAAAATAAAAGGCACACACCATAATATATAGTATGCCATTGCATTGAAAAAAAACAGAAGATAGTCACAAAATAAAATAAAAACAATAGCAATGGCCTTATAAAAAGCAAAATCTATGATACATTGAACCATGCAATAAATACGCACTCTACAGTCACATACACTATAGGATATTCATAAATGTACATGTGTTAGTATATACTACATCATGCATGTTCACATTAAGATGTTATTAAAAGCACGAACTATAAGGATTAGGTTGTAATAACGAATTATTATGTCCATATGGGGGGTAAGAACAATTACCTATAGAAACTAATACCTATTGGGGAAATAATAGTGACAAACATAAATTTTGACTTTTTTTTGATATTTCATATTAAAAACATTTTTCCCTTAATTTTTTTCTATGTATGATATGATTGGATGTGAAAATAATGACAATGGCCTCATGGATTATAAAAAATAAGGTGGCACTAGTTGATGTTATCATGTATTCAATGTTAACCAGATTACTTTTATTTCCATTTTAGTGAATACAATATGACAACTATTTTGATGTGATATGGGTATTTAGGCTAGGCACAAATTTGTGTCCTTGGTTTTCGATTTTTGTGAGGTTTTCATTCAATATTTGTAGTGCAAGCCACACTGTTTAGATTTGGGTTCTAGAGCATGATGGTGTAGTGGTATGATATGTGGTTGGTTTCCCATGGTATTTGGTTCTTTGTAGTGTATTGGAAGCTGCATTTTATATTTGGTGCATAGTTTTGTGTTGTAGTTTTTTGTTTGATCATTTTCGCATTCACTTCCATTCTATCATTAATTTTTTTATTTTTTCAAGGTGATGCAAAGGTGATTTTAGTTGGGTTATGGTGATTTATTCCCTAATTCATAAATAGTAACCTTTTATTGATATAGTTAATGGCTAACGTATATACATTTACCACTTTGTAATTATTTTTTAGTCGAATTTATTCATCAATGGTTGTGTCAGGTTGGATTTTATTTCCTTCTAGTAAGAATTTTCTGATAGTTATTTCACCTATGGATTGCTTCCCTGGATTTCATGTGATTTTATTATCAAGTATTCGAGTGTTTTGATATTTTGGGTTTATTATTTCTCTCCTCTATTGTGGGATTGACACCAATTTGGTGGATTATATATAAGGAAATTGTGAACATTCGAGGCTATAATGCACTGAAATTTATGCAATATATTCAATAATCACGTTCATTTATTTATGATGTGATGAACACACCACATCTATTGATTTGATGTGTAACAAGTAATCAAGGTTGTTTGTAAATATTTTTTTTAGTTACTTGTGTGTCTATGGTTTTCATTTTCATTTTGGAGCATATATGGGTGTAGTGGTTTCATATCTAGTTGTTTACCTTTGCATTTGGTTATGTGACATAATATATATGGTTTTCATATGCATTCTTGGAAAAAAATGTCATATGGTTGTTTATTGATAGTATTTTTTCATGCAATGGCTTGTCCATTCTATCGATGCACTAAAAAGGGTCTCTCATTTTGGTTTTGTTACTTTGTTCCATTATTGTTTGTCAATAACCTTTAATTAAGGTAAGAATTGTTTAGAGTATATGTACATTTATAAGATTTCATTGTTTTGAGTTCATGTATATTGGATCATTATATTGTTTTTCATCCATTTGGATGTTTTTAGAGTAGAACAATTAGAGGAGCTCGCTCAAAGGACCATTTTTACCAATGGGACCTAGTTTGGAAAATTACCGTTTGAAACTTTCCAAGAGAATTTTGAGACAAAAAATGATGTTCTTTGAGGTTCAAATCTCTATTTCTTTAGTGAAAAATATATTTTCTATATTATACACACAAATAAATTTCCAACAATGCAAGATTCATGTCAATTGTAATCCGTATGCAAAAGTTATGTCACTTCAAGTTGGAGATTCTTGTTTTCACCACCATAATTTGAGAGGATGACATGTCATCCCCCATTATTGATGAAAAATGGGTTGGCCATGTTATTATGATAAATAAGACTCTAGAAAATTCCATATTGTAACTTTGTTTAAGAGTTGAGGTAGTCAAACCTAACCACTAGTAGGCTATTGGGTTGTGTTATAATCAAACTACTAGGGGGAAAATGGATTACATTATTTTCAAGTTCATTTGTTCCATATATGAAGAAAATAGCTAAGGGGGATAGGATATACAACACAAAGAGAATATATGTGCATTATAGTATCCCATAGGCCATAGGTCATACGTTTTTATACTCATAGTCATTTTCTATTGAAGGAAAGATAATAGAGGGACCTCACCTTCAATTTTGGATTTCTCTTGAAAGGGTTGCCTAGGTCATATCTTGTATTTCTCCCCCTTTATATCTCTCACCCCCTCAGGGCCACTCTCTCATTCTCTTTCCCCCACCTCTCCCCCTATCTCTTTCTAACACCCCTACATTTATTCTTTAAAACATTTAATATATTTAGAAATGAAAGTAGTATGAGTTTGAATGGTGAGGGAAGCCATGATTGGAGTTTTATGGTAATGTAGTTATTTTATTTTATGGAATAATAAATAAATTTATTTTGAAAAATATTAAGGAAAGAGCACTAGAGATTGGATATTGCTTGTTAGCTTGGAAACAACTATTGGTGGTCAAGTCCAAGATGGACCTTCCCTAAAAATCCATTGGAGAAAAATAATTAGAAATAATTGGATTTAATATAATGGGAGAGAAAGATCATATCAAATCACATAGCTCATGAAATTTACTAATTTAGGGTGTAATAAAGCACCGCGGGAGAAAAAGACAGGTTGTAAAGTAAAGGGAGAGATTTTTTTCGAAAAATAACATCCAAAAGTGGGATGCTGCTAAAAATTGTTGGCAAGAAAAATTTATAAATAAACCACCAAGGTACCAATGCGTTATTGATTCTGTAATCCAAGAAATATTAGCTCCGGGGATTCCTAGAATCACCCTTTCTTCTGCCTAGAGCCCAAGGTGCCTTAGTTTTTTTTTTTAACTGTTTTTAATTTTCCTTTTTAATGTTTTTAATTTTTTAATTTTTATTTCATTTTTTTTATGTTTTTTTTTACTTAAAATAAATGTTTTAATGTTTTTTTTATTTTAATGTTTTTTCTGGGTTCTTTTTAATGTTTTTATATTTTATTTTTAATGTTTTAAATTTTATTTTAATGAATTGTTTATTTATTTATTTTTATTTTTTTGTTTATTTCTTTTGCTTCTACAATCAAATATTATTTATTTATTTTTATTTTTATTTTTTGTTCATTTTTTTTTACTTTTTTCTTAGATTATGTTTTTCTTGAATTTTATTTTATCTTATTTTTCTTTTGGTTCTCTTTTTCATTTAATTATTTAATTTTTATCTTTTATAAGTTAATTTTTTATTATTATTTTTAATTTTTTTAATGTTTGATATATATATATATATATATATATATATATATATATATCACGTTTTTTAATATTTTATGTTTTAGTATATATTTTTATTTACTTGTTATTATGTTTTTCAACTTTTGTATTTTTTTTCAATATTTGAATTTTTATTTTCTTTTGTATTTTTCATTTGTATTTATTGATATTGATATTTATTTATTTTGTTTTATTTGTTTTTTTTCTCCAAGGTCCATGTCGATCTTCGACTAGAAACATGATCTGATTATGTGTCAATTTGATAGTTGAGTTTAAAGTTTTAGTTATAATGGATCGAGTTTGCCCCCCCAATGTGTCAATTTCATTGTTGGTATTTAAGTTTTCATTACAATGGGTCGAGTTCGCCTACATTGTGTGTCAATTAGATGGCTCATTTTAAATTTTTTGTTGCAATGTGTCCAGTTGTCTTAGGCTAAGATTTTAAAATTGTTATACTTTTAGCATTTGAAAAGGAAATTTATCTTCATATAATGTCTCTTTCATTCAGAGTTTATTTTTAAAGTTTTTTTGTCATAAGATTTTTCCTTAATGCCATGGTTGAAACACGTTGAAAAATTAAGGATTTTTGTAGTCGTGATCTTTGTTTTTAATTCCATGGTTGGAAATTTGTCAAAATTTTAAGGCTTTTCTAGGTCATGATATTTATCATTAATGTTATGGTTTAAAATAGTTACAAGTAATTTTTCTTTAACAACATGGATGGAAATTGTTGGAACTTTAAGGATTTTCATAGAAGTAATATTTGATCTTTAATGCCATGGCTGAAAGGAATTTTAAGGATTTTTAGAGAATTGATATTTTATCTTTAATTTCATGTTTTAAAATATTTGGAATTTTAAGGATTTTTGAAGTCATGATATTCTATCTTTAACTTCAATATTAAAAAATAAAACATTATTCTAGCATCAACATGTTTCGTTTTGAGAGTCTTTTCTGGAAAAAAAAAAAAAATTCTTTTTATTGGCTTTTACTGCCATTTTCAAAAAATGTTGAAAATTTGCCTGAAAAAAAAAAAACAAAAATGTTATTCCAACATCAAGACTTGTTTTTTTTGTTTTTCTTCATTTTTTGGGGTTTTTTTAGCTAGAGTTCTTGTTTTTAGTTTACACATACTATTTGATAGTTTATTGTGTTTAGAGGAGAAGGCTCGAAGTCTTCGCAAAGTCAAGACAAAAATAATTCTATAAGTGGGATAAAGAAACAAAAACCTACATACTTGAAAATTTTTGGAAGAGATCACCTGCGGAAATAGTTTACCAGAAATAATCCACCACAACCTTTCCAATATAAAATAGGGTGAATTCCATTAGAATTGAATAATCAAATAATAAGTGGAGTTAAAGAAAGGGAACCTTTTAATTTTTGGGGATGTGGGAAACCCCCACGTATTGAGGGACTTCCCACACAATCTGAGATCTATTCAGAATATACAAACAATGCATGAAGCCTCAATAGTAAATGACATTGCAAAAAATATTCTAAAAATAAGTGCAGCACTAGAAGCTAGACAAGAAGAGAACCAATCCACTATGTTCAAGATTGGAGGTAGCATACGAAACCATCCTATGTTTTTATTAATTGATCGAGTGGCTAGTCTTTGTTACATTAGTCCACAAATAGTGGAAAAGTGCAAATTAAAGACTGAAATTTTTAAAAATGCATGGTTAGTACAACTAGCTACAGGCATAAATAGGAAGGTAAAAAGCTATGTAAAATAGTGTGTTTGTGAATTTAAATGATTTTCCAAATGAGTTAAATATGAATATACTTCCCCTAGGCTCATTTGACTTACTCATAGGTATGGATTGTTTAGAGAAACACGGAGTTGTAGTTAAATATTTAGAAAAAATAGTGAGTTTCATGAATGAGAAAGGAATAACACAATTGATAAAAGGAATACCAAAACCTTTGTCAATGAGACAAATTTCAACACTACAGCTGAAACAAATTTCCATGAAAGCTTAAGAATTTTTTTTTTTCAAATTGAGGAAAATAATCAACACACAAAAAATCAAGAAATATATGATTTACCCACAATTAGAGAATTCAAAGATGTGTTTCTTGAAGAAATTACAAGACTACCTCCTTGTAGAGATATAAATTTATCTGTTAACTCACTACCAAGAGCTACCCTAGTGTCTAAAGCACGATACCAAATGATTATTCTAGAAATATTGGAACTGAAATAAAGGCTATATTAGACCAATTGTATCACTTTAGGGATCCCTAGTGTGAATAGTGAAAAATAAAGATGGTACATTTAGAATATGCATAAATTACATGCAGTTGAATAAATTTACCATTAAAAACAAATACCCATTACCAAACATTGATGATCTATTTGATCAAGTAAGAGGGGAAGTTGTATTCTCAAATATTTAATGGAGAATAAGATATCACCAGTTAAGAATAAAGGATGAGGAAATTCAAAAAAAATATTTCTAAACTAGATATGGCCACTATGAGTTTTTAGTTTTACCCTTTGGCCTTACAAATGAACAGGAAACATTTATGTGTTTGATGAATAGTGTACTTAGTATGCACTTGGAAATTTTATTGTTGGTTTTAATAGATGACATTCTAGTCTATTCTAAAAATGAATAAGAACATAAACAACACCTCAGAATAGTGTTTCGAACCTTGAGAGAACATTAGTGATATGCAAAACTTAGTAAATGCGATTTTTTCAAGGACAAATTTCAATATTTAGGTCATGTCATTTCAAATGAAGAACTATATGTTGATCCTTAAAAGGTTAAGGTCATTTTAAATTGGACCATACCTAAGAATGCATTATATGTTAGTTTCTTCATGGGAATTATAGGATATTATAAGAAATTTATCAAACGTTTCTCAAAGCTACCATATCATATTACTTCCTTACAAAGGAAGGAGGAAAAATTTGAGTGGACAAGAAAACGTAAAGATATATTTGATAAGTTAATACATTTCTTAACGGTCGCACCTATTTTGAAGATTAAATACCTAGAAAATGAATTTGTAGTGTATTGATGCATGTATGGAAGGACTAGGAATGTTCTAATGCATGAAAATTGTGTAGTGTCGTAAGATTCAAGTAAACTAAAAACACATGAAAATAATTATGTTATATATCATTTCGAGTTATTTGTTATCATACATGCTCTAAAAATGTGGCTACACTACTTATTGGGAAAAACGTTCGCCCTTTTTTCCAACCACATTAGCTTAAAATGTTTTTCATTCAATCATATCTGAATGTTAGGCAAGCTAGGTGGATGGTATAATGCATAAAAGAGTTAAGGAAAATAAATTGGCAGATGTCTTAAGTAGACATACAAATTCACTAACGGAAATTTCTATTAGTAGTTCGAAGACAATTTTTGTGGAAAAAAATCAAGAAATCAATACAGGAAGATAAAATTTATCATATAATTCAACAAATTTTATAACAAATAGAAGTCTCAAGTTATGCAGAGAATTCAAACAAATTAATGATATACAAAAATGTTGGCATTATGATGTATGTTTTTTCCTTGATGGAAACCTACTTGTAAAAGAACAGGTATATGGTAACCAGATGAGTTCATGGATGAGTTCAGAGGTGAAAAAGTGATGGATGACAGAATGATGAGATAGAGGTTTGCAGTTCAAAGATAGAAGTCTATGAAGGTGAATATTTGAAGAAATATACACGGGTTAGATGTGCCCAAGTCGCTTACACACGTGGGTATGATGAAGCAAAGTTGCTTACATGCTTTATTAATACCAAGGGTCTTAACCATGGTATTAGCCCATAATATTGAGCATAGTAATGACTAATTGATCCCGCCAAAGATTACCACTAACACTAGCGTGGTTTTCGCTCATGGTATTGGCTAAGGCTCAAACTATATAAGGAGGTGAAGATCAAAGTGCTAAGTGTGTATAAGTGAGGTTAATGAATATATACTTCAATGTGAAGTATATTTTCATGGTATGGTCTATAGTTGATTGGTTGATCTCAAATAATGATGCAACTGTGAATACAAAAATGGATCAGGGTCATTAGACATGAAATGACTATGTATTGTATGATATGTTTATGAGTTGTTTAGATATGTGGTTTGGAGCATGTTTGTTGCAATGAAATTTATGATATGAGTATGTATGAAGTTCTGAAGTGTTTCACATTCATGAATTAATTACAGATCTGTACATGAGTTCGACACTTGGAAAATGCGTATACACCTGGGTTTTGTTCTGCAGAGTCGTGTATATATTTTGAAGTATGTTGATATTTGTACGTTAGGTGGATTCTGGATAAGCGCGTACATATGAAGAAATGCCTTATGGAAAGCATGTACATATGCAGAAAAGCTTTATGGAAAGCCCGTATGAAATACATGCTTTTTCTAAAGAATATGTCTGATCAGTTTTTTTGTGTTTCTGTTGTCTATCAATGAATTCTTCATATAGATATGTTTTGTTTGAGTATTGATAATTTTGATGGTTGTATGCGACTGGTGATTCAGTGGTTGGTTGATTGGGGATTCAGTTATTGATTTGGTATACTGATATGTTTCAGTTTGATGTATGGTATTGGGCTTAAATGAGTGTAGTGGGTCTAGTCTCAAAATATGATGAAAAGAGGCCTACAAGTTATGATTTATTGAAGAAGTTGGATCCAATGTGATAATGTATGAAACATGGTCCATGGTGGTTCTGATTGTTGGACACTTTAGTTAGAAGGTTGTAGTTCCCTTCCATTGGGTGTTGGTAAAAGAGACCAGTGGGTCATAGCTCCCTTCTAGTTGGTGCTAATAAACGAGATCAGGGGGTCATAACTCCCTTCTAGTGGGTGCTGGTAAATGAGATCAAGGGGTTGGAGCTCCCTTCTAGTGCATGCTGGAGAAAGAGTGAAGTGTGTAGCCTTCTATGGGTGGGTTATTTCATGTTGGTATGAGTCTATTTCATTAAAAGATTGTAAGAAGTTTTCTATATAATAGATATTTAAGAAAGAGATGACAACAACGGTGGTTTTATCCCACATTGAGTTTCCACCTTAAATCATGGTGTTTGTATGTGATTATTGTGTGTGATGGTTTAATATTTTCTTACTGCACATGTTTACTACTTACTAAATAAATGATGAATCAAAGATGCACTGGTCTAGGTCAAGTTACTGAATATTTATTTGAATTATAAGTTTACTGGGCATGCACTGGTTTCCTTAATGACAGTCATGTACATACGCTAGTTGTCTTAAGTAAAGTTGCATACATAATTTAGAAAATAAAAAAGACAATTTGTGTCAGTTTTAAATATGGATTCACCTCCCCCCCTTCCCCTCTCAGTATTTTTCCTAATAATTGGTTTCATAGCAGTTCCTTCTGAATAATCTTGATCAGTTGAAGGATATATGTCGCAATGGGAAGTCACGAAGGAGTATTTTCTATGAGGAAACCATTGTCCAATGGAAGTAATCTAATCTTCTGGAAGATACAAGCAAGAGCATATCTGCAGATTCTTGGAGCAGATGTATGGGGAATCATGGAAGGAGGCTATCAATATCCACCAGTCATTCCTACAGATGTAACGATAAAGAAGAGATATGAAACCAACGAAAAGGCTTTCAATTCCTTGTTGGGAAGCCTGACAAAATCAGAATTTGTCGAAGTCATGTAGCTAAATTCAACAAAGGAAATATGGGACAAGATCATCCAGAGCTATGAAGGTGATGCAAAGGTAAAGAGTGATAAGCTTGAAACTCTTAGAATTCAATATAAAACTCTCAGAATGCATAATGATGAAAGTATTACAAGTTTCTTCCTACGAATAAATGAGACTGTGAATTCTATGAGAAATATGGGTGAAGATATAAAAGATTCAAAGTTCGTAGAGAAAATGTTGAGATCTTTGACTCCAAAATTCGAGTCAAAAGTGTGTTCATTAAAGAAAAGAAGGATCTGCATACCCTTATTGTTTTATAGCTCCACGAGATTCTAACAACATTTGAAATGAGAAAAGGAGGTCAAATATCAAAGAAGTCGTATTTAAAGCATATGCACAAGAAATTTCTCAAGGAATCAAGTTATACATTAGAAGAAAACGATGAAAATCTTATGAGGAAACTCCAACCAGGTACCAGAAGGTTCATAGGTAAGTTTCCCTTCAAGTGTTTTTCTTGTGGTAGAATTGGTCATTATGCTGCTAAGTTTTCTTATAAAGAAAAAGTACATGAAAAAGAGAAATGATTTGAAAATAGGAGAATCTTTTATACAAATGAAGATAGTGATGGTTTATCAATTGGAGAAGAGGGAGAGGTTGATCAATATCTGCAAGCACTTATGGGATTTACTATTAATGAATCTGATGAAAATTTCATAGATTCCATAGAAGAGGAGAATCCTTTTATTGAATAATCTCCTAGATCAAGGAAAAAAGGATGGTTTCATGAATTTTGTTTCTCTTGTAACCGTTTTGGGCATAGGGCCACTAATTCTAGTTTAATTATGCTAAAAAGAACCAAGATATTGGATAAGTTACAACACATAATAAGAAATTTCAAGAAAATATGGATAAAGAAGAAATATCGGTCAAAAACATAGGGAATGTTGACCCTACTGCAGTCATCTATTTCAAAATACTATTTCTCTTAGTGACTACATGAGTGATGTGAGATACATTATCGGGATCAATAATGTATCATCATAAGGGGGAGCATTAGCCTTGCTAATTATAATGCATTTTCGACATTATTTTTGTAATTATTGTTGACTTATGTTCGATGAACTATCTATATTGAGGTATGTTGGTCTGGATTATAAAATTCATATCTATAAATTTATGTAAAGGTCATGTGGAGACATATGATGTAATAATTTTCTTATTCAGTCATGTATGGAATTTATAGGTCATGTCAAACATGCAATCCAACTTGGTTGGGTGATTGATGTAAGTATGAGTCCTCAGTGATAGTAAATGTAATACTTAGTTGAATCATAGAGACATGTACTTCAATGAAAATATTTCTGAATATTCGGCATCTACTCAAGGGGATCATGGTCATTATAGTATAGATCAAATCTATAGATCTCTTGTATCTACAAGGAAAGAGAAACCTTCTTTCAGCATTGGTCTGCCCTTTTGCCTTGATGTCAAATGGGGAGAGTAACTTGGTGTTTGGATAGTGCTTATATTGATGTTTCTAATAGGTATCTACATGTTGTGATGATCAAACACCAACATTGTTTCCATCAAGTCCAAATGGGGAGATTGTTGGCATTATTGTGTATGTGTTTTCCTTGATGGAAACCCACTTGTAACAAAACAAGTATATGGTAACAAAATTATTTCATAGATCAGTTCAAAGGTGATAGAGTGATCAATGACAAAATGATGAGATAGAGGTTTATAGGTCAGAGACAAAATTTTATGAAGTTGAATATTTGAAGAAATATACGGGAGTTAGGTGAGACCAAGTCGCATACACACACGAGTATGACGAAGAAAATTCATGTACATGTTGGTGCACTATTTTATTAATACCAAGGATATTAACCATGGTATTAGCCCATAATATTGAGCTTAGTAATGACTATTTGATCCTGCCAAAGACTTCCGCTGACAATAGTGTGGTTTTGGCTCATGGTATTGCTAAGGATCAAAATATATAAGGAGATGAAGATGAAAGTGCTAAGTGTGAAAAGGTGAGGGTAATGAATGAATACCTCAATCTAAATTATATTTTCATGGTATGGGATATATTTTATTGGTTGATCTAGAATAATGATCCACCCGTGAATACAAAAATGGATCATGATCATTAGTGGGTGCTGGTAAATGATACCAGAGTGTCATATCTTCTTCTTAGTGGGTGTTGGTAAACGAGATTAAGGGGTCGTAGCTCCCTTCCAATTGGTGTTGGTAAATGATATGAGGGAGTTGGAGCTCCCTTCCAATGGGTGTTGGAGAATGATTAAAGGTTGTAGCCTTCTATACGTGTGTGCTTGTGTGTTAGTATGAGTTTGCAAAAGTACAATATTGTAAGAAATTTTCTATATAATAAATATTGAAGACAGGGACGACAGCAATGGTGGATTTCTCCCACATTGGCTTTCCACCTTAAATATTGTTGTTCATATGTGTTTCTTATGTGTGATGGATTAATCTGTTATTGTTGCACATGTTTACTACTTACTAAATTTATGATGAATCAATTATGCACTGGTCTAAGTCAAGTTATTGAATATTTATCTGAATTATGTTTATCAAGTAAAATTTAAGCCTCCTTAATGGCAAGCCGCGTATACGCTATTTTAAATAAGCAAATAAGCATACATAATTCAAAAATAAAAAGAATAATTTGCTTGTGTTTTAAATACCGATTGACTCGCCCCCGCCACCACCCCCTAGTATTTTTCCCAACAAAAAATAAAATTTATATTCCCAAATCTAATGCTTTGAAATAAGTTATCTTGAATAAGCATCACAAAAAAACATTTGTACAACACCCATGCGATCAAAAAATGGTTTCTACATTAAGAAATGAAATTTATCGGCCTAGTATGAAGAAGTAAGTATCATAATATATGTCCAAGTTCTTAGAGTGTTAGTAGGTGAAAGTGGAACACTAACGCTTGGCTGGACTATTAAATCCACTTCCAATTCCAAAATGGAAGTGGGATGTCATTTCCTTATATTTTATCACAGGGTTACCAATGACAAGAAGAAAAATGACTCCATAATGGTGGTAGTGGATAAATTAAGCAAGACAGATGATTTTATATTGGTTCATTCTACATTTGGAACAACATAAATTTTGTACATCTTTATGCACAAAATCTTTTGGTTACATCGTATATCTAAAATTTTAATATCTAATAGGGATGCAAAATTTACTTCCAAGTTTTGAAAAAATTTAATGGGGGAATGGGAACTCAGCTTAATTTTAGTACAACATATCATCCTCAAATTGACAGACAAACTTAAAGAACTAGTGCGATTCTAGAGGACATGCTAAAGATGTATTTCATGGACAGATCTACAAAGTGGGAATATTTACTACACTTGGTATAATTTTCCTATAACAATAGTTACCAATATTCTATCAAAATGAGCCTTTTTGAACCGTTGTATGCAAGGAAGTGCGATCCAGGAGGATCTTGACATAGTTTTCCAAAGCGTTGCATGCCAAAGGTAAAGTTCATAAAAGCCTAGGTAATGAGTATTTTAATTTTGAATGTAAAGTGTTTGAGCTTCATGTGGGTTTTCTCATATATTTGAATTGTAAATTGTAAAATTGAAATTGATTTCTAAGAGAACATTCCTCAAAATCATTTTCTAAATCCAAGTTGGAATTGAGAGTCTCATGGGATTTCCTCATATCCCTTGATTTTTGGATAAGGTCCTAGTTTGGTGGAGTTGAGAGGTTTTATCCTAAAAATATCATATATCCTCTTTTAATGGATTTGAAGAGTGATTGTCTCCTTGGAATAGATATCTAAGGAGATATCCTCTCCTTTATTTAGGGATATTTGAAATTTATAAATTACTCTTATGTAATTTTTGAAAGAGAACTTGTTCATAGAGGCTTTGGAGAGTTAATTTTAGAGAGGGAGTCTGGCTTAGATAGCCCTGAGAACTCAAGAGAGGAGATATTTATGAGGTATTTAAGAAATGTATTTTGCCTTAAAATCTATTTGGCACGAGAAAGAAGTTTTGGAAGTCATTCCTTTTTTTAAAACATTGTATACATTCAACCTATTTTGAAGAAAGACAATAAAGTGATTCGACCTTTGGAGGTGAATCCAGAGACTTAGCCCAGCGGAAGGGTTGACTGGGTGAACTCCATTATTATCTTCGTATTTGATGATTTATGTTTTCTCTTATTCATTCCTTGTTCATGTTTTTTTTTGTGGCTCTTAAGTTACAATTGGATGAAATTCCCTACACATTAGAGGAAATTTTAGCCTAAAAGTGCCCATGAAAATCTCATGTACATAATATGCAAGCCAATTAAAATAATTTAACTAAAAAAATAGGTACATTTAAATATTTTGGAGAGAAAATAAAAAAAACTACTTCTTTTTAATTGTATTTTTGGTCTATCTCCTTATAGGTCTACTCAACATTTCAAGTGTAGACACTCGTTGGATGTAGAATTAAATTCCACATTCAAGAAGTATTCATTATGCATACTTCTGAGACGACCCACATTAATAAAATTTGAAGATATTTTACAAAAGTGTGTTCAACACATACGTTAATGTATATTAATGTTTTATTAATGTCGGTCTTCTCAGAAGTATGCATAATGGGTACCCACTAGATGTGGGATTCAATTTTATATCCAACGAGTGTCTACACTTGAAATTTGAGTTAAACCTATAAGGAGATAAGAAAAAAATATAATAAATAAAATTGGTTTTCTTATCTTCCCTCCAAAATTCATCACTCTTATTTTATTATTTTCCTATTATTTTATTCTTTTTCCTTAAGAGGTTGTTTGTAGGTTAAAATTTCCTCTAATATATTTATGCTATAATTTTCGAACTTAATTTCACAAACCCTTATAGTTAAATGAAGAGACTTTGTTTTAAATTCTATGCTCTCTAGTTTTCAGATAATTTGGTATCATAACGGTTGATTGTTTGGCATAGTGGGTTTGTTTTATTTTTCAGCTCTACTTAAAGCAAGGAGAAGGTAATTTCCTTTGATTCAAAATGTCACATTTTGTTTCTTTCTTAGAAAATATTTATCAAGATTTGAAATTTTTTCAAGATTTCTTAACCATGAATAAAATGGTAGAGGAATTGTATAATGATAACAGAGAAGTCAATGACTTACGAAAGAAGATGAAGGTATCGGAAGAAAAAAACCAAGAGCTCCAAAATAGACTCCAAGAACTAGAGGGGATTAACTTATCCCTTAGAGTGAAGAATTTCAAGTTCAGTAGATTTCTTGAATCCATAAAGGAAAATAAAATAAAAATAAATTTTCAATTACAAAATTCTCTTTAAGACCAAATTGGCGAATTTATGGCCACTGAAATAGTAAAAATTCCCTGCAATGCTAGACATGTTTTTGGTCATGGAAAGTATGCATGATATGGACTTTATCAAGATAATACTAATATTTGTACTTTTCTCAGTGGGAGAATACTTCCTATGAACCATGCAAAAAAAGTGGTTTTATTGATGCTTCAGCTAATACTTCATTGTCGATAGAAAGGACAGAGGAGTTGACCAATCAAGCAGATGAGAAAGTGTCAAAGAAGGTAAAAATCCGTTCATTTTTTATAAATTATGTTAGCAATGTTGATGCAGATTTTACAACTTCCAAGAAGCATACCAAGGGGATTGGTATGAAGGTATTAACCAATATGGTTTAATAAGGGGAATTGGATTCAATGGTAAAGGCATCATCAATCCTATTGAGGTGATTAGACATCCTCAAAATGAAGAATTGGGATATACTCATGAAGAAATTGGACAATGTTCCAAAACTGTAGATGCAAGAAAATTGTAAAATATTGAGTTTTTGTAAAAGGAACTCTTGCAAATTATTGATGCAAAAAATCATAATGGTAATGAGGGTGATATTTTTTATGCACAAAGACAAAGTGCTTCAAAAGAAGATCCAAATCGAATTCTCCTCGTCAAAGTCTTATTTCGAAAGACAACGGAAAAAGGTATAAGTCTCATGAATATTTTTTCAATGATCATTTTAAGATACATAATATGTTTCCATGTGCATTTTAACATAGAGCTGATCATTGTGTGGCTATTTGTGAAAAGCATAAGGAAATGATTCATAAAATGAATATGTTTCTTGAGAAAAAATCAGAGAACCCTCTTCTAGGTTTAAATGAATTTTTTTCCAAAGAAAATTGCACGTATTGTTTTACCCATTGCAAAAGGAATGGGAATCATATCGATATTTTTTGGGATCTACATCCTGAGCTTCGACACAGGCCAAGTAAAAATTCTTTTCAAAGATATTTTGAAAAGTAATTTTCTAAAGGAGAACAAGTGGTCATTATTTGAGAATCAAAGCAAGATGAAAAAAAAATAAAAGAAAATCATTTAAGTTGGATTGGTAGGAAATGGCTGGAATTTTTGCATAATTAAAAGTTAATGGGAAAAAAGCTTTGTTTATATTATAATGGATGTAATGCACGTTATCATGCATATTTCAAACCTCCAATTTTTTTTTTATATTTTTCCATTAATAAAAAGAAAAATTTGGTGAAGATATTGACATCGATATCTATTTTTTTATCCAAGAAAATTATACAAAAATGTTTGTCAGACTTCTTGAAGGTGCATTTTATTTGGAGAAGCAATATATGCTACAATTCAAGATTGAACTATGTTCAGTTTCAACATCACATGGTTTCCAAGACTCTATGACATCGCGGGTTGGAGTAAGAGGGAATTCCACTCTCTTGTACTATGTATTGATTGTAACATTCACCAAAGGCCTAGTTTTGCAACTAGTGAAGTGAGCAATATGCGTTAATGTTTTTGCACCAATTCCATAAGAGTTTTTCATGCTCCACCTTCTCAGTTATATCATTTCTCATTCATATATTCAGTAACGATGTTGAAATGTTGAAGGAACTTTCCCATTCTCTTGTAACTAGAGTTTCATCAGAAAACATTTATGCCAATGATGGCAGTGAATAACTTCAAAAACGCTAATTTGGGAAAATGCAGATTTGGTGGGATATGGAAACATTATTACAAGACCCATGCCACAATCAACATCATTAAAAGGATGGTTCACAGTCCAAGTCAAACATGGGAGGTTATGTTGTCATGAGATCGACGTGCACAAAATAATAGTGTAAAATCCCACGTATCAACCATTCAACTGAGGTCAATGATATCAACGTTGAATTTGTGGCTTAGCGATAATATTATGTGGCTCCAATTCTGTTCCAATAGCTAGTGTTTATTTTTCTAAATGGATAATTGAATCCATGGAGGGATTTTTGTAAAGTAATTATTTCAAACGATTTCACATTGAAGTTTTTTTGTGATAGACAACATCATTTATATTTGATGTGATCTTAAAGTTTGTTTCTACTAAAGCTACCTCTAAATTCAGTGAAGATACAAGTATAACAATGATAAATATATCCGGTAACATATTGAAGGTTCAAGTAGCTTAAATTGTTTCTTGCTACATTCACATGCATATTTATTCCTTTTTATTTATATACGTATTTTGTTTGATGCAATCAATCATGTATTCGATTTTACAATTTGGATTGGTCGGAGTAATTAGACTAACTTACCATGGATTGAAAATATAACTTGTGCATAAATATTTCTTGCTCTTAAATATTACAATACCTAAGCACTTGAAACGAGTAGTGGAACATAGTCTAAATAAACTACAAACACTACATATGGTTGCAGAGCTAAGAAAGTGTAGGTAATTTAAAGGCATCAAGAGTGTTCTACAACAATTAAAGAAGGACCATGTTAAATGCAGTGAGAATATGTTCATTGTTGTGATCAAAAGTGGTTTTTCCTCGTGGTTATGTGACGAAGAATGAGTTAATTCCACATAAAATGGCAGGCAATAAGTTTCGTCCACAGTATACACTAGTCAACGATAATATGCCACGGTTCTTGAGGGAGTTTACATGTCCTAGGCTTTGATTAACCCATGTAGCATGAGTATTTTTCTTTGGAAACATATGGCTTATCATATCATGGATTATTCCATGGTGTATCCACATTCAATGGTCAACATATGCAATCAATGACGTTATTAATGCAACAACCCACAAATCTAGTAGCCACGATGGTGAAGGTTCCAAGATTGGCACCAATCCATGATGTAAATGGTGTTAGATAATCAATGGGGCATGCCACAAGGACATAATTATAGTTACGAAGGTGTATGAGCACAATTGTTTCTCTGAGAAGATTTATAGAGACCGCATGAATATTTATTTCATGAATATTTACATAATCAGTTTATGTTTAGAGGAAGTTTGGTGAGGTGTAGCATAGTGTAATTCAATGATCAAATGTTGAAGGTTTGACTCTCCCTTGATGCTATTATAGAAACCATGGATGATATTGTTGAGGACATCACATTCTAGTCCTTTGAGGTCAGCTACTTTTTTCTTCGTAGTCTCCTAAACGATGTTTTGCAACATGAAGTTGGCTAGAAATTTAAGAAAAAAGTTGAGAGAGAACAAATTATCTCTCTGAGTGCATGCAACATGAGAATTGTTTGCATCGAGAATGTAGAAGAAGTACCTGAGAAGAATATTTTTGTATCTCTGGCTCTTTACATTTGGATTCAATTCCTTGATATCTTCTCACAGTCCAGGGGATTTAGCAAAATAAAATAACCTGTGCATTGCTATGATGGTTTGAGGACTTAAAAATATCATTTATCTATCATTTACAATGGGAATATTCATTTGCGGTGAGTAATGCATTTGATAATATAATTAGAGATGGTTTATTCAACCAAATAAATGGTGGTGTACTCCAATAATTTATTTTCCCATTTCACTGGCGAGATCATGCCACCTCCTACCTTTGAAAAGGGCTGACATCCATTATTTTTTGTATGGAAAAGGGTTATTGGTGGGGAGCCTACTTTGAGAGGATGAACTAGTTCATTAAAATATAGGTGTATTCTTCGCATTTGAAATACTACGCATTTCAAAGCGATCTACCTGATGACCACTTCCCACCTATAGAGGGTCAAGAAATTCCAAAACTCAAATGAACATTGTCTATCCTAAAAAATTATGATGCATGTAAACCAAATTGTCTTAGTAGTTACCATAAAGCATGTTGCAAAAAAATGGCAAGGTTCTAGGTCGTTGTTCTAGTAACTCGTAAGAAGGAATAAAAAATTCTTCATCTTTGTAATCGAATTGTACCTAATTTTGCAGAAAATCAATGTCGTGATATGGGAATAGATTTCAACTCCTTGAGATTTTGGTGGAACAAATTCTTTCCTCTGCGGGGAGGTATGATCCAGTAGGATCTTGACACTGTTTTCCAAATTTTTCCATGTCAAAGGAAAAGTTCATTGAAGCCTAGGTAATGAGTATTTTAATTCTGAATGTAAAGTGTTTGAGTTTCATGTGTATTTTACCATATATTTGAATTTTAAATTGTAAAATAATTTTTTTTTATGATAGAATATTCTTCAAATTCATCTTCTTAGTACAAGTTGGAATTGAGAGTCTCATGGAATTTCCACATATCCCTTGAATTTTGGATAAGGTCCCAATTTGGTGGAGTTGAGATATTTTACCCTAAAAATATCACAGATCCTATTTTAATGGATTTAAAGAGTGATTGTCTCATTGGAATAAAGATATAAGGAGATATCCTCTCCTTTGTTTAGTGATGTTTGAAAGCTATAAACCCCTCTTATGTACTTTTTGAAAGAGATCTTGTTGAGAGAGGTTTTGAAGAGGAAGTCTTTTTTAGAGAGCCTTGAGAGCTCAAGGGAGGATTTCTTTATGAGGTATTGGGGAAATATATGTAGTGTGTTGGCCTTAAAATATCTTTGGTAGGAGAATGCATTTTTGGGTGCCAGTCCTTTTTGTAAAACATTGTATACATCTAGCCTATTTTGAAGAAAGATAATAAAGTGATTTGACCTTTGGAGGTGAATCAAAAGATGTAGCCCAGTGGAAGGGTTGACTAGATGAACTCCATTATCATATTCATCTTTGACGATTCATGTTTTCAATTATTCATGGCTTGTTCATTTTTTATTGTGTCTCTTAAGTTACAATTTAATGAAATGCTATACATTTTTATGTTATAATTTTGGAACTTAATTTCACAAGCCCTTATAGTCAAGTGAAGAGACTTTGCTTTAATTTTATGCTCTCCAGTTTTCAGATTAAATTTCCATACGCCTCTTAGTTGGAGTCAGTCAGAATATAGAATTATCCTAGGGACATATGCACTACAAGAAATGGTGCAAATAGTGAAACAGATTAGATAGAATCTAAAAACTACACAAGAGAGACATAAAATTTATGTTGATTGGAAAATAACATACAAGGAATTTAAATTAGTGGATCATGTGTATGTAAATTTTAAACCAATAAATAAAACCTTGAGACTAGTAACTTGTGAAAAATTAGCACCATGATATTGTGGTCCTTTTTAAATCTTAGACAGAGTTAGACCAATTGCATACCATCTGACATTTCCCAGCCATATAAAAGTACACAATGTTTTATATGTATCTTTGCTAAAGAAATATGTTCATGATAATTCTCAGATAATTGATTGAATATGATACATGCAGAAGCAAAAGGATATTTCTAGGTAGATCCACTTCAAATACTATAGAAAAGAGAAATATTGCTCCAGAATCGAGCCATCACCCAGGTTAAGGTGTAGTGGAAGATATTTATGCCAGAAGAGGCCACATGGGAGATGGAAGACAATATGTGAGGAGCCTTTCTAAAAATTTTCCAAAAGGAAAATTAAGGAAAAACACTGAAGATAATGTTTACTTTAAAGGGGGATAAAATGTAACACCCCTACATTTCTTCTTTTGAAAATTTACTATTTTTATACATGAAGTTATTATAAGTTTGAATGGTGATGGAAGCCATGTTTTGTGGCCATCCCATTTCGGAATATCTCTAAGTCACGACAAACTCTAAATCCAGAGATTGACCGGAGTAATCACTGCATATTTCATCTCTAAGGAGGATGAGATCCAGAGGCTATCTGGCCCTTTCCAGACTCTGTCTATAGAGCTGCTTGAATAATCGCACTCGAAAGTGACTTGCAGCAATATGCAAGCGCATATATGAGCATACCATGAAGAGACATCGTTTTACAATGAGCTGTGATACAAGAAGATGAATATATATATAGCCAGAATAATGTATAGCAGCAAAGAGTGTACAAGTCTTGAGGAAACAACCTTTCAAGAAGAGCAATGCAACCCTCAATAATACATGTACATGAGAATGAAAGAACACTGCTATTTTTGCATAAACCCAGGCTATGAGGATGCAATCTATGATAGAACACTGCTCCAAAATGTTTTCAATACATGGATATAACAATATATGGCCCAAATACAATAGGGGAGTGAAGATCTAGCCCTTATAAGAAAAAATATCTCAATCCTCCAAGGGATTGGCTAAAATACACAAAATGGAAAAAATGCCGGAACTGTTGGGCAACTACTACAACTCAAATCTGGAACTCAATAGAGAAGGTTGAAGATGATGAACAAACTGAAGTCGACCTCCTTCAATGGATCTCCAAAGTGGAATGCTGATCCTTACACTTGAGATTTTACCCTCAAATCAATCTGCAAACCCTCACAGTAGCTACACCATGAAAATAACGCAGTAACTAAGAGGGATTGTGCAGTGAGTGGAATAAAATACATTGGCCAAGTGCCAAGATCTGCAAATCAGCTCCAAAGTCTTCCAATCTGATCCTCCAAAGGGAAGAAAGACTTTCCCCCTGAAAAACAAGAGAAGTAAGAGGTGTTGTGGAATCTCCATGGAAACACCCTACAACACAGTATTATGCTGCTGCAGTAATAACGTTGTCCTAGAGGATGATGCTGAAAAACTAACCTTGCCCGAGCAGGCACTCAAAGTCCCCCAGGGCTAAGGGTGAGATCTCCGCACTGAGACACTCGGTGCACTAAACAGTGCTGCAGACAGGCTAAATAGCCAACATGCTAAGAAGACAAATGTCTCACTCAAAAATCATCAACTCAAGAATGAATGAAATGAGGAGGCTCCTCCATCTTTTATAACGTTGGTTTTCCCTCCAAAACCCAACTTAGCTTCTCTCTCTCTCCTCCACATCCTCATCCTTATCTGCGTAGAAGCTTGTAGAAGCTTCTAGAGTGTACATAGGCCCCCTCCTCTACGTGGTGTTAGGCCCCCCGTTGACTCCCACTTAAGTCACAACGTTGTGCTAGTAGGTGGATGTCTTATTTCACTTAAGTGAGTTAGACCCACTTCACTCACATTTTATTTATTTACAAACTATAGACGGAAAACTAAACAAAATAGAATATTCCAATTAGCTGTAGCTAATTTGGAATATTACAGTCCCCCCTCCGGAAAAATGTTGCTTGCCTTCAAGCAACTTCCTGAACAAGTCTCCTTCCTAGCTGATGCTCTCCACCGATACTGCAAAATGTGCCTGGGTCCCAGATGCGCCACTGAATCTTCCCTGTCCTCTGCATCACCCTGATATGAAGAGATCTCTCAATGCTGGGATCCCAAACTGATCTCTCAGGGTACTAGCCAACCAACAATCCTCTCGGATCCCATCTCCACCATGGTTAATAATAGCCCAAGTCCCATGGATTGGACTGCGCAATGATTTTGGCTATGAATAATGTTCTAGGAGGCGAAGACCATGACTCTTGTTGTGTTGTATCTGTCACTGTGTAAGCTATCCCATCGACTGTGTACCAACTCATCACCTCTATCCACTCAAGGCATGGAGTCTGGAATATAATGAGGAACATCTCCCTCGTGTGGATCCTCCATTCCCAAGAAATCATCCAAACAAAATGAGCCACCTCCCAACAAGGCAACTCTTGAAAATCTCCTTCCACCTCAAGCTCTGGTAATGAAGGTGGGCTGAAAATCTGAACTTGGCAAGCATCATAGCTTACCCCATGCTTTCCTTCTCTCCACTCATAACAAGTGTAGAGTGTATGCTGATCCTGGGCTGCAAAATTATTGCCCTCCAATGGCAAAGTGAAGAACAATCCTCCAAAGAAGGTTCCTCCAACAATGAAGAACAAGCTGGCCCAAGACAATCTATCCATGAAGAATAGGACATGATCGTCATGGAACATCCTAATGAGAGGTTTAATGAAGGTTTTACATGATGATACATGATGCAAACAATTCCTCACAAGGATACAACGCAGTCTCATCCACTGCAACTTCAGAAAATTACATGGCAAGCAATGTCCATGTTTCATCACATCTACTAAAGGATAGTAAATGGCTAAATGTAACAACAATAATACATGATCAAGCACTCGCTCATAGCTGTACAATGGATTAATATCAATCTTATGGCCCACCTCAAAAGAGAAGAAACATTTGGCCGTGGTGGCCATATCTCCTCTCATGTTCCCATTAGAACATGTAGTGCAGAAATTGTGAAAATTTTTCCCACTCATGGACACATCCAGCTCATGTGTCTCCCTAATAATCAAGCCTCCCATACAAATATGATCTATATCAGCAAATGGAGACATGATCAGTAGAAAAATAAAGAAAACGTTGAAGGTTACAAGTAATGCAAAAAGGTACCAACAACTTTCCCCATAGTGACAGCGCAGTTTTACAAGTTGCTGCTTGATAAGAGTACATGGCAAAATGTTTATGTTAATCATGCATGTCTTCATATGATACATGATATAGGGCAGAAAATGAACATACATGTGGTGATAAAACATTTTCCCAAGGCCACAAAAGAGATGGCTGCCTCCATCATGTAGATTGGCCCAATAAAACTCATGGAGCAATATGAAAAGGTTGCCCTCTTGTGAAGCAATGCACTGCATAATAATGGTAAGAGTGTGAAAATCAATGAATGTATAAACAAGCTTCTCACCATATGCTGGAAGTAAGATGGTACATGGATCCATGAATGAGTCCTCCATAGTGTGTTGGCATGCTATGAAGAAGACTGAACTATGTGCTGCAAAAAGATAATCCTCCAGATGCTTGAAAACGCAAGTCAAGAATAATATGCCATAGATGTCTCTATCATCATTACCTCCTCTTTGTTCATCAAGTGCAACAAATATTAAGTGATCCTGGAATCTATGGGTTATGGATCCACCATATCTCTGCTAGGCACACTTCATCCATAAGGTTCTGCTCCAAAGTGACAGCGCTGTGAGCTCATGAAAATAAGCTCCTGTCAATACAAAGATCCGTCCTTTGACATGCTCCTTGTCAAAGACTCCTTTAATAATGCTGCAACAAGTGTGGAATACCTCCCAAGATGGAAGTTATTCCAAATCATCATCAAATACCAAGGAGATAGTGCCATCCCCTCTTCCTGTAACATCATACAAAGTGTGAGAGAAAATCTGCCCTTGCTCTCCCAGAAACAAACAAAGAAACAAGACATTGTGTTGCCTCCCCATACCTCCATCATACCAATCATGTGATGAAGACACAATGAATGATATGAGTATCATATCAACACCATGCATCCATACTCTATGCTTCTCAATGATGCAAGTATCCAACCTTCTTTTCCCCATCCTCCTACTCTTAGGAAGAGTGTTTGCCAAGTGATGGCCAAACTCTTTCAAGAGTAACCAAGTGCCCAAGCCTCCCTTCTTCTAGGTATCACGGAACACAAGGTTTAAATATTAGCTCCTTTCTCATCATCCACATCCACTCAATCACCTGTGGATGCATCCTTCTTCTCCTCATCTTGGTAGTCCTCCCGTGAGGGCTACCATCCTCCCAAATCAAATTCCTGTCTTTTCACTTCATGGGATTGTGAAATGTAAGCTTCTCAAGGATCAATGAGACCCTATCAAGAATCAAATAGGTGGTAGGAAAAAACCTCCCATCATGATGTGTATGGCTCAAGGGATGTCCAACACAAGCATGAGAGATGTTATCCATCCCAAGATGTCCTCCATCTTCTATCTGCTCTTGTGAGAAGGGAAGAAAAGCATTGCATTCCTTGGTATGTCGAAGTGCATCTCCAATGAGATCTCTCCTTGAGACCTCCCTTTCGTCCATAGTCTCCCAAAACCAATGAGGTCTTGGATCTGAAAGTAGAAGTTCCTCTTTGAGCTGAGAGGAGCTCATTGAGAAAGTGTCATCTTGAAGGGAGAAAAGGTTTCTTACTCCAAGATGTCTACCATCAATCTTCAAGGCTTCAAACCCCAACCTCCAATGTGATGTACAATCCAAAAATGGCTCATGAGAATGATGGTTTGATTCCTTCTTGAATGTTTCCATGTTGCACAACGTAGTGCAACCAAGCTGCTCTATAGTAGCAATGAGATTTTACTCTTGGTCATGCAAAAGTAAATCTCCACATTGATCAAAAGAATTTACTGCAACAATGGAATGTGGAAATATTTTCATACCTTGATGTGCATTTGGAACTTCTTGTAGGGCTACAAGAGTCCCTTCCTCAAAAGTTTTGGCTTCCCCAACTGTTGATGCATGTGGCTGCTCCTCCATGAGTGGGACAACGTTATCACAAGCCTCCTCAAGAGGTGATGTGATCTCTTCTTTCTTTGTTCTTTCTCCATCAAAGGTTTGGATCAAACTTTGAGTGAACTCTGCAAAAGTCTTCACCCTTGCATGGCTCAAGTGGCTGCACCACCAATCATAGGCTTCACCCTCCAAATGCAGCGCTAAGATTTCAACAGCTTCTTTCCCTACTACAGGATGTAGTAGGAAAAATGCCTCCAACTTTCTCACCCAAGTTCTTGCATTAGATGACCCATCAAAGGTAGACAACAAAAATCTATTGCCTTTGATTTCTTTTCTGCTGCATGGCCTCTTCTCTTCCTTCAGCTGGATGAAATGAGGAAAATCTAGAGTCTCCCTGAAGGCTCTAGGTTGAGATCTATACTCAACAAGGTAATCACTGAGGATCTGATGATCCAAGTATCTTCCATGCTCAATATCTTCTTCTTGATGAGAATAGGAAGTGCATGGTACTTCCTCTTCTTTTTCTTCAATCTTCTTGACCTCCTCAAAGGTGGATGCATTTCCTCTGGATTTGAAAATAGATGAGAAGAAACTCATCTTTTTCATGGGCTTGGACTCACAGGATCAAGGATCTCGCAGTATGCTGCAAATTTTAAATATTCACTGCTAGATCCCCCATTGTTCCATTCACTTTCATCCTGCCTGAGCTGACAGTAATCTTTGAAAGGCAAAGCTGCTCTGAAGTATTTCCCCATGGACTGCCATTTATGGAAATAGTCTCAAAATGGTATATGATCATGTTGCCTCCCTTTCTCACTCGGTACTGGAGGTAAGAATGTAGGCATTGTGATCCTGAAGGCTGGTAAATGTTGTTCACACTCTTGTGAGATCCCCATATTTGTCACCTCCACAGGCTGAGCCAAAACTATGCTCTGATACCACTGTAATATCCCATTTCAGGGATATCTCTAAGTCACTATGAACTCCAACTATGGATGAATCGGGGAGGGCACAATGCAGACATTTTGTTCTCAAAGGAGGAATGAGATCAGAGGTTATCTCGTCCTCTTTCCGTACTCGTCTATAGAGCTTTTGAAGAGAGACACCGAAAAGGATTGCTAAAGAAGATTATATATATATATATGAGCATACTATGAAGAGAAAATGTTTTACAATGAGCTGTGAGACAAGAAGATGAACATATAGCCAAGAATAATGTATAGCAGCAAAAGAGTGCATAAATCTTGAGGAAAATCTTCTCATGTAGAAATGTGGCTCAATAATATGTACATGGAAAACAACACCTACATTCTACATAAACCTAGGCTGTGAATGCAACATATGTATAGAACACTACTCCAAAATGACAGCACATGGATAAGGAAAATATATGGCCCAAATACAATAGGAGAGCAAAGCTCTAACCCTTATAAACAAAAATACCTCAATCCTCCAAGAGATTGGCTGAAATACACAAATGGAAAAAATGTCGGAGTTGTTGGGTAGCTACTGCAACTCAGATCTGGAACTCAATAGAGGAGGCTAAATATGATTAAAAAACTAAATTAGACTTCCTCCAATGGATCTCCTAAGTGGAAGGCTGATCCTTAGACTTGAGATCCCACCCACAAATCAATCTGCAAACCCTCACAGTAGCAACACCATGAAAATAATGCAGTAACTAAGAGGGACTACGCAGTGATTGGAATAGAATACTTTGGCCAAGTGCCAAGATCTGCAAATCAACTCCAATGTCTTCCAATCTGATCCTCCAAAGGAAAGAAAGACTCTCCCTCTGAAAAACAAGAGAAGGAAGAGAAAATAGGAATTCTGGCGGAAATATTTACAACACCCTACAACATAGTATTATGTTGTTGTAGCAATAATGCTGTCCTGGAGGATGATGCTGAAAAACTAACCTTGCCCAAGCAAGCACTCGAAGTCCCCCGGGGCTAAGGGTGAGATCTTCGCACGGAGACACTCGGTGCACTAAACAGTGCTGCAGACAGGCTAAACAGCCAGCGTGCTAAAGAAGACAAATGTCTCACTCAACAATCAACAACTCAAGAATCAATGAAATGAGGAGGCTCCTCCATATTTTATAGTGTTGGTTTCCCTCCAAAACTCAACGTAGTCTCTCTCTCTCCTCCACATCCTCATCCTTATCCACATTCTCATCCTTATATGCATAGAAGCTTGCAGAAGCTTCTAGAGTGTACATAGGCCCCCTCCTCAACGTGGTGTTAGGCCCCCCTTGACTCCCACTTAAGTCACAACGTTGTGCTACTAGGTGGATGTCTTATTTCACTTAAGTGAGTTAGACCCTCTTCACTCACTTTTTATTTATTTACAAACTATAGACGAAAAACTAAACAAAATAGAATATTCCAATTAGCTGTCGCTAATTAGGAATATTACTTTATTTAGTTTTATGCTAATGTAATTATTTTATTTTATGGAATAATAAATAAAAAAATTTGTAAAAATATTCAGGAAAGAGCACTAGAAATTGGAAATTTCTTTCCAACTTCGAAAAAAATTTTGGTGGTCAAGTTCAAGATATACCTTCCCTAAAAATATCCTAAAAATCCCTAGGAGAAAAATAATTAGAAATAATTGGATTTAATATAATTGTTGACAAAGCTCATATTAAATCACTTCGTTGGAGAAAAATACTAAGTTGGGGTGGAATAAAGTGTTACGAGAGAAAAAAAGTGGGGTTTAAAGAAAAAGGAAAGAACCTTCTTTTGAAAAAGAAAAACAAAAATGCCTAGGAAAAAAGGGTTGGTAGATTCAAAAGCAAGACTCTGTTAAAAATATGTTGGGACGAAAAATATATAAATAAACCACCAAGGAATCAATGGGGTTGTTGATTGTGTAAGCCAAGAAATATTATCCCTGGGGGAACTGGTATCAGTAGTTCATGGTCGAGAGGAACGGGCTTGATTCCTGAGTAATTTCCAGATGAACTACAGTTAGAATTTTGGTTGTACTCTTTTTTTACTGTTAAATGATAACTAATAGGCATTACAATTTTTATATTATTGAATGGTGTTTGATAGAAATAATAGTCTAGAAATACTAGATGCATGTATTGGAATATACTTCAACTCTATATGTCAAATATTTATATATTGTTAATTTATCTTACTAGTGATGTATGCCAATATCTCTTTATGAATGCATGGAATACATATTGTAGAAATGATGAGCTATAGAAGATTTTCTTTGTGTATGGATAGATTTATGAATTAGAGTATGATTTAATTCTATATAAATTGAAAGGAATTAACAAGTGTTGTAAAAGGTATACGTATGAATTATACATATACAAGACCATTATGCATGCATATAACATACCTCAGGAGATTGACACCATGCAATCTAATATGGAATCAATGTGGCCCCTATGGTGCATCTATAATTAGTTTTCTCTAACTAATAAGGTTATGTGTTGAGAGGAAAATTAATCTACTTTAACTCACTAGTAATCAAGATATAAAAATAATTTGACTCTAATTGAGGTAAGATATAAGGAACACTAGAAACAACTATAACTAAATAAAAGTATATTTTATTCTTCTCCTGTACCATTGAACTCAAATTACAATATATCCTTCCATCTTTGGAAGCACTAATTTCAAGTTAAGAAAATGAAATAGGAAGTTTCAGTAGAGATATACTAACTTAAGGATAATGAGAGATATAGTAAACTATAACTATATAAAATCAATGTTGTAATATAATGTCCAACCATGAATATCCAATTGCATGAGTTTTTCAGTGATAACTTGAACATACTGGAGTTATGGACTTTTTTATCGTAAAACGTTACCTTTCCAACATGTGAGAGAGACCACCTTGTTAGAGCCCCAAATAAGCCCTTAGTTTTTTTATGTAGTAGTTATGAATGGTTCAATTGGGTCCATTTACCACCTCTCTCTCTCTCTCTCTCTCTCTATGTTGGTTGATAATATATCTATTATTTACCAATAGAAAGAGAGAAATCATATCTTCCCTCTTGTTGTGAACATGCAAGAAAACAGATCCTTAGGCTTACTTTAGGGATTATCCAATCCGCAACTAAGGTTTGCCCCTGTGTGAGGGGACTCTAGAATGCATAATTAAATCTAAATTCATATCTAATCTAATATGAAAGAAAAAGCTAATCCTATCTCGAATTGGAAAAGGATATCCTTCTATCAAATCAAGAGCATATCAGCTAACTAACCATGGGAAGAGGATTGTTTATATAATGATTGAATTTGAAAATTTAGATTAAATTTCAATATGCAAAATAGTTTGCATTTTGCAATTTATTAGATTTCTTTATGCAAATCAAAATTACTGAAATAAATAGTTATCAAGGAAAGTTAGAAAACATGACTGAATCCAATAAAATGACTGAATTCATTATATATTTTTCATTAATTATTTCATTCAATTATTGAAATAGAAAACAAAATGGGAATGTATTTAAGCAATAAATAGTTACTTCTTAGTACATTCCTATTTCAATGAATTTGTATTAATTCTAATTATATTATTCTCTTCAGAGATGGCTATTAAAGAACTTGAATAGCATAAAAAAATTGATCCGCAAATATTGCTCAATATCATAATGCCATACACTATTTAGAATATGAATTACAATCAATTAGAGAAATTCTAGCAATAGCATATGAACTTAAAATCTAAACAAGAGTGCATTGGAATGAAATTTTATTAAAATCATACCAGAAATTCATTACAAATTTTACAGTCCATGAGCATCTTCAACTCTTTTAGAGAATCAATCTACAAAATTGTAAAACAACACTTCTTCTCAAAGCCAAAAATTGTATATCTCTATGCAGCTCAACTTTATGTCCCTTGAAAAATTGCAGATGTCCAGCAAGAAAAATCACAGAGATTCCCCTAAATACCTCACATATTAGTTATTCTCCCTACACTACAACTAGAAAAATCCCTTGAAATAGTGCTTTAAAATTCCGTAATTGTAGAGAAGAGGAACCCCTTCCTCATTCTCAACAATGATATTTAATGATTACAAAATTCTCCAACAATCGAGAACTGTTGAAAGTAGTTTTCCAGATCTTGAATTAGAGCTATAAATTCCCCATTTTTCTCTTTCTTTGTATTTTTCCATTGCTCCAGACTACCTCAGATATAAATTTATCCAACTGATCTCCTGCTACAAACTAATCAAAATCATAAATGAAAACAAATTCAATTCACAAAATAAAAATCAAACAACCATTCTCTCAACAAATTGACAAATTAAAAATTAATTAAAATCCAAAAAAAAATTAGGATGTGGTTTCTTCAAATGGATCTGATTAGCTTTTGAACAATGTTGGAGGATGTATTAGTGACAACATTTTTCTTTAGTCAATGAAATTTTCCCAAATCAAAATTAGGAAAATAATTTTTATTACAAATTTGTCAATTAATATTCTACTATTTTTTAGGCTATTAAATGACTGGATCTACTAAAATTACCATTCAAAAATTATTCTTTGCTCTTAGGTTTCCAATGAGTTATTGTGAGATTCATTTTTCCAAGTAATTCTTGAGATATGTCTCTCCAAATCTACGATGTTAAAACTACAAGAATTCTAAAAAAATGCATGCCTCGGCCAAAATTGGACGATTTTAATTAACAATTATAATCTTAATTAACTTTAAAATTAATAATTATTAATAAAATATATAATTAAAATTAATTAATTACAATTATTACATTAATTCAATATATACAAATTAATTACAATTATAAAATTAAATTGCGATTATTAATTAAATTAATTCATCTATTAAAAAAATAAACTAATTTAATTAAAATATATTAATTTAATTTATTAAAAAACATTTCACGGAAGTGTGTAGCATCAATTTTAGTGGCTCTTTGTTAAATAAGTGGAGAGGGGTTTTATTAATGGGAGGTATAAAGGATAAGGATAGGAGGTATAAGGGAAACATAGAGAGGATAAGGAGGTATCAAGGCTCGAGAGATGAGGGATCTCAGAGGCTTTTTTAAAAAGAGTTACGAGAATGGATGTGCCTGAGATGGGTTGAGGGAGGACAGGAAAGTGAGATGAGAGGAGGAGAGGAGAGGAGGGCCACATGCAGTGGGTCATTCCCTCCTAATAAAAACTACATCCACTCATGAAATATTTCCCGATCACATAAAAAATTGATAGCCACTTGTTAATATTAATCTCAAGGTCTTAGACCCCCTTAAATTGGAATTAAAATAAAATTCCGAGATTCGAGAAAATTTTCAATTTTATAATTTTAATTACTATAAAATCTTGACTACGATGGTTTTGTAGGACTATTAGTAAAACAAAATTTAATTAATAAATATTAGTTAAAAAATGATAATAAAAAATTGCATTTGCAATTAAAACTAATTAATTTACAAAGAATAAAATAATATACATTTTTTACATTTTAATCTGAGGCAATAAAAATCATCGTTCTTCGGATAAGCACCATTTGTAAATTGACAGTCTAAATGAGATGAAATGAGAACCGATGGAAAGTTAGAGAAAAATAAAATGCAATGAAGCAATCATAATGGAAATATGAAAATAAAATTTAAAAAACTCACAAAATTGTGGGACACTTAACCAAATAAAATATATTAAAGGGTGATATGACCATAATTCATGTAGAGGGTCCCCATTATTATTATAAAGATAATAATATACAAATGCGGAGGGGTGTGATTTCGCCGAAACAATGGCAACAAACAGGGAAGAAACGGTTATCTCTGGTCAAAGATGATGATTTTAGCTTTACCCAAAGGTTAAAATTGAGAAAATTTATTTAGTCATCAAACAATAAAACTTTTCTCATGGGTCCCACATTAGAAAATCAAGTAATATATGTTCAAAAATATAAGTACTTGAAGCATACCAAGTCTAAAACCATGAATCCAAATCTTGCAGAATATTTAATATTTAAGATTACCTTGCATGAGTGATAGAAGAAGGTATGGATGGGTTTTTTTTAATAAATAATATATCCATTGATATGAATGGTCTCTGACATTGCTTCATTTCCAGCAAGCCTCGTTAGTACCCCAGCGAAGTTGTCTTTTATGTCATACAATCATGACCCAACTGCAAGCGAACATGCATAGCCCTGATGAATTTAATTGTATTCCCCATGCTTCCCCTTTTGATCGCCCTTTTGATAAGCACATTTATGATCTATGTTTATTATGTAGTTGAGTGAAAGAGGTGGGATGGTAAAAGAGACTTAAGCAAATTGATATAATACTACTATAACGTTGACTCAGCTTCCTTTCCGGTGACTATTCATTCAAACGTTTTTATAAAGTGGAGGGATTGGAGAGATCCATTGAGTTAAACTCAAGGTCAGTTCTTTCCTTGAAAATATGAAGTATATCACTTAGAAAATATATATGTTCCTCCATGGAAAAATTTTAAGGTGGGAGGCTTTAGGATTTCATAAAAATATCCCTTGAAGGTAAATGAAATTACAAAAAGAAATAGGAAGGGTACAAATTTCCCATGTATGCCAACCAATGTTGGGTGAGAAAATTTTCCTTCAAAATAAATCTTGGTGATATCACCGAAACAAAACCATAACAAATAAAAAAAAGGAAACAAAAATCCAAATTGAAGCGAAAGAAATCAACAGACTTCAAAATTTTCAAACGGGAAAGAAAAATGAAAGAAAATTCCAAATTAAAAGACAACCCCAAAAAGAATAACTATACAAATGTCTCAAAAAATAAGTAGAATAACAAAACCATGATAGTTTGTCTTATGTTGAGATTTTAATAAATGTTAACTTGCAGATTTATAAACAATTAGGAATAAAAAATGAAATAGTAGTCATGAGGTAAAATGGAGCCAAATGATAATTTTCAACCCTTTGCAATTGTTTGTTTCGAAACAAATCCTGCTTGAGAACATATTAACAGTTTTTCTAATAAAATCAATGCTTTTGAGACAAGTTGAAGATTTAGGGACTTCCCAATTTAGTTGATTTGATGAAAATTATTTGTGCTCTTCAAAAAATCAAAAGCAAGCAAAACAAGGAGTATGTGTTCGGATCTGAGTAGGTAGGAGTGTAAAACGATGCTTAGAGACCTGGAAAACAAATATTTATATCAGAAAAACTAAAATTTACCAATCTGAAACAAAAATGTAAAGAAATGGAAAAGGATGAAAATGGGAATATGAGACTTACCATTTGAAACATTTCGTTAAAATTTTACCTAAAAGATGTTGATTTTCTACAAAAAAGTATAGCCTCTTCTTTTAACTAGAATTAAATGCATGATGTTATACTCTTGGAATTTTTCATTGGCACAAAATTATTACTTATTAAGTCTATACTAGAGCAAGCAGTAAACTAGAAGAAAAATAATGATTCATGTTCAAGTAATCCGAGGTAAATAAAATTCATCAGAAATGAAAATAAATATGTGCTTCTCTATGAATTGTAGCAACTGTTGTTCTCTTTATTTTTTTCATATTTTATATCAACTCCAAGTTTTTCATAAAATCTCACAAATATAAACCAAGCCCCAATATATGTAGCACTTATGTGTATATGGATAGGACTCAAATATTTACATGATAAGTATTGAGAAACATATAAAAAATAATAAAAACACAAGAGTATTCAAACATAGCTTTAGCATGATAAATTACCTTTGCATGTTTTGAATTTTCTTACCAATTTGTCATGTTAACATAGTGAATGCTTTGAAATGAAAATTATGAAGTTAAACTTGACAAGCAGTATGAAGCAACAAAAATATGAACATTCACATCAGCCAAGCATGCAGGAATCTGGGTGAAAGGAAATAACTGGAGACAAAATCCCATAGATAAGAACAAGGTGAAAATGACATCACTTAGAGGTCGGGTTCTTAGAAGGACTTCACAATTATATTTAAATCACTTTTGTGAATTTCCAAAATTTTGAGATGATATAGCGACAAGAGGAGTTTGTAATGAAGTGATATTGTGAGCCATATCAATTAAGCAGGCGACATGGAACTCAGATTCTCGAACCTTTGATAATACTTAAAATGGGGTTTGTAATTTTTTTTAGGTTCCAAGCTTCCAATATTGTGATACGATTCTAGGATTAAATAAAAATTCATTTAAAGAATAGTCATGGCTGCAGGCTGAAAGAATGCATACCCAACCATAAAAATCCATGTGCACACACCATGTTGAATGGATATCCCAAAATTAACTTAGTCATCCCAAGGAATATATCATTGGAATTTTGTCGAAATTACAATTAAAAATGCATCCAAGCTCTCAAATATCATGATAACATGGGATTCAGAATAAATATACAAAGATAATGAAATAGGACTCCATGTGAACATAGTGATAGGTCGAATTGTCTAGTAAGGAGTGAATTGACCAAAGGCCAAAAAAATACATTATTCCAATATCTCACTAATTCGAGAGAAATTAAAAAGCTCATTATAGATGGAAATGAAAATATCATAAGAGAAATATCATATTGTATGTAAAATAAATGTCTAAGAAAAGGAGTCTGAGATTCAATAATATGGTTGAAGCTAATGTATCAAATATCTCAAAAATCATTTTGTAAATTAAATCATTTTATGAGACTATGAGATCACGAGGTTTGAGCATAGACAATGAAGTGGGGGTCATTAAACTCAGTTTTTTATTGTGAAAATAGGAAAAATGAGCATGAAAATCGAGAAAAAGGCCATGTAGATATTTGGCTAAAAATATCATAGAATATTTTAAAATGCTTCTGATATAAGACAAACTTGAGAGTCTGATAAGATTGAAAGTTGAAAGTATTGAGGGAATGATCTCGGGAGAGTTATTTTTTAAAAATGAGACGAAAATCAGAGGATCAAGATTTTGATATTTACTTGTTAGAGGCTATGAATCATCTCAAAAGAATAAATGTGACTAAAGAAGATGTATGATAAAAAGGTGAAATGGAGAGGTTCAATTCAACTCGGTCGGTGCAAGATTCAGAACAGGAAGAGGTAGAATCATGGACAAGAGTATTGCTACAAATATTTCTTATTTTCATTTTCTTGTCGACCTTCTTTAATTTTAACATTTAAAATTCAATAAGAAACTCTAAACAAGAAAGATTCCAACATTCCATAACAATTGCATAAAGGATAAATGAAATATGATTATTGACTCATCTCATGCATTTGTAAAGAAAAAGGAAAGAGAAGCATTAATACAGAACAAAAATCAGAAGTATTTCATATTATAAAGAAGATACTCCCCAGAACATGTTTGTGACTTTAAATATGTTAGTTACTTGCTTCTTTCTGAAGCTAATTAAAATTTCCTAGTAAAAATCAAGTGTCCAAATTAAGTCAATGAAGATCTGCAAAAGAAGTAAGAAAAAAAGAAAAAGTGAACTATGAAAAAGATAAAATTAATAGTAGACAAAGATGAACATGTATATGTAGACCTGGAAGAATATGATTGTAAATTTACCTTATAGACCTTGACATACTCCCATGTATTGCCTTTGATTTTACATATGTTCTAACATCATATACTTATTTAATTTAGATTAACCTCTAAGTAATGATTTATTTTCATTTTCTTCAAATTGAGGAAAATGTGGTAAAAGTGACCATATATAAATACTTGTGAATTTGGAAAATTGATATGCTCAATTGTAACGATTCTTTGAAAAAATCCTCATTCATTATTTTGTTTGAGAAAATTAATTTCAATCTTATGATGAAACTTTGTGAAGTATAATCAAGAGCATCACACATGTGTATGACCAAAAGCACTCTAAGACACTTTCTGCCAAAAATGAATAACATGGGAAATATTTGGCCCCATTACTTGTTTATTAAAAATCTACAATGTTGAAACAAATACAAAGAAATAGAAATCTAGCTAAACTAATTCTATTTCTAATATAACTGCATGAGGTAAAATATGACTAGGTATAGTAATACATCTAGTGAAACCATTCTCTAAGTTTTATTTGTGCACATATAAAAATATCAAAAATTAGAAACATAAATAAAATTGCAGTTGTATTATCAAAAAAAAAAATTCAGCCTACTATCTACATCTAAGAAGTTCAACAAAACAAATTTATTTACAAAATAATTACCTTGAAATTCTACCAACCATATGCCTACAAGATCATAAAAATCAGAATGCATTTCTATTAATGCTTGGAAGAAATTCATACGAAGAGGAAATATCAGGTCAAGCTTGAATGATATATTTTTAAATATTGAAGCCTACTGAAACTTGGAAATATTATGTACAGAAAAAATATCATGAAAAGAAATCTTATAGAGAATTAGGAGCCCCAAACATTTTTTTAAATTAATCAGGTGTGGATGAGTATTAAATAGAAAGTTCATAATATTTCTACAAATTTTATTTTGTTGGTCAGACTATAATGCTCTCTCAAGTTCCAAATGGTGTGAAAAACACATTTGAAAATAATAAATGAATTGGCTAAACATGAACAAATAAATTTTCAACAATAGAATTAGTTGATGTTTATTCTTAAAGCTCTAGATTTTATTCTCATATATGTCGATTAATGCACTTGGCGGGAGTTTAGATTCATATTGTTCAAAGTGTCGGTTTATTGTTTTTAGAATCAAAAGTGAAATTTGAAAGAAACATAGATTCAACCTGAGAAAAATGAAGACAACGAAGATTAAATTTTATATTAATGTTAAAAATACTAGTACAACATGAGTGGGATTAATTTGAAAAAAATTCCTTCCCGCAATATTTCAACAGAATTATGAAGTTATAATCATTGTTTGCATTCACTTGCAGAGATGAGAAAATTTCAAGCTTATTATTCACAAAGCCTATTTCATCATTGTATGAATCATAAATTGGAATGGATTCATGACTACTAAAATCACTATAATGATTAAATGATTGAGAATTAATTGAAATAATTAAACTAATATTATTTTATCTTAAAAAATAAATTCACTTAAGGAATTGAGAAAATGCGAGTCAGTTAAAACCATATTTGAAGAAAAAGAGAAACAAGGTTCAGTTTTTTCATTTTTCGATTCATCATCATGAATAATTTCATTAGCATATTTTGTCTCTTAATAAGGTGAATTAGAATTGGGTAGAAAATTACATCCATGAAGAGAATTTTCGGGACTATTGAGAATATAAGTTTTCTCTATCCAAACCTGAGTTAACTAGCAATTAATCATTGATGACAACTTCTCTATTTTATGAAATTACATTGGTGTAAAAATATATTTTTGAAGAATTACTTAATAAATCACAATTATCAAAAATATATGGATAAAGGGAAAAAAGAAAATTTGAATTTATGTACCTTAAAATTTCCCTCCTTGAAGAATTTTTCTCATTATCCAAAATAGACATTTTAGATTCTTCCATTTTTTCTTTGCTGCCAATGTTAGATTTTTTATCATATTTTTTTGGCATTTGATTTATCTGTAAATTTTTGCTAGGCTGCTCCATAAGTTATGGTTTATCATCATCAAAATAAAATTATAAATTAATTGCAGCAGACTGTAGGTTGCTTACATTCTCTGGCTGATTTATTTGTTGTTGATTGTTGCTAATGGACTATGTATTTTGTTGATTTTCAATTTCATCAGATATAGAAAAATTATCAAAATTTGAATCAGTTTTAAGACCAACATCATTTATTTGAGCCGCAAAAACTTGTGTTTGTTTACTAGAAGTATTTTCAATTTCAACTTGATGGGGATCAATTACAACAATGGATGTGCCTTTTGGTTCTTCATAATTATCACAGGATAAAGACACTAAATTTCTAAACCATCTAATTAATTGAAATTCAGGAGGCAAATCTTTGGACTAAAATTGCATTAAAGGTAATTTAAATCTAAGGTAAAAATTATCCAAAGTCTCACCTTTCATCCTACACAATTATTCTAACTGATCACACACCTTTTTGTAATCATGTTCCTGAAAATAGTGAAGGAAAATATTCAAAACTTCATCCTGACTATGTACAAAGGCAACTGGTAAGGATCAACACTACTGTTTACCTTGACCTGTTAGCATAAGGGTGAAGATTCTGCAAATAACATCTTCTTCAGTATTAAAATTATTGTAAATTAAAATAAACTAAAGGAAATGAAAAAATAATAAGTCTTACCATCGAATTTGATCTTAGACAGAGTCTCAACTACCTTTATTAGAGTGGAAGTTGTTGGAAGATCGATAAAGAAATTCTAAGGTGATCTTTTGAGTGGAGCCATAGTAATAAGATAAAATCTTAAAGAAAAAAAAAATTCAATGACACAATTTACTATGGCCCTCCTTTTAGCGCCAAAAAAATTTTATCATCAAAAATGACCCCATCAACATGTGAGAGAGACCACCAGTCATAGCCCTAACTAAGCCCTTATCGATTTGATGTAGTGGTTATGACTAGTTCAATTGAGTCCAGTTACCCCCTCTCTCTCTCTACTTGCTTATAATATATCTATTATTTACCAACAGAAAGAGATAAAACATATATTTCATCTTGTTGTAGACATGCAAGCAATCAAATCCTTAAGTTGACTTTATGGCTCAGCCAAACCATATCTAAGGTTTTCCCGTGTCTGAGGGGACTTCTAGAATGAATAATTAAATTTAAATACATATCTACGCTAATATGCAAGAAAAAAAATAATCCTATATCGAATTGGAAAAGGATAGCCTTCTCTCAATTCGAGAGCAGATGATCCAACTAGCCATGGGAAGAGGATTATTTATATAATGATTGAATTCAGAAAATGAGATTAAATTGTAATATGAAAAAATATTTTTCATTTTGCAATTTATTAGATTGATTTATGCAAATAAAAATTAATTAAATAAATAGTTATGAAAGAAAATTAGAAATCCATGTTTGAATCCAATAAAATGAATGAATTCATTATATATTTTTCATTAATTATAGAATTATTTCATTCAAATAATGACAAAGGAAACAAAATGGGAATTTATTTAAACAATAAATAGTTATTTCTCACTACATTCCTATTTCAATAGATTTGTATCAATTATAATTCTAATTTTCTCTTCAGAGATAACTCTTAAAGAATTTCAATAGCCTAAAACAATCAATACGAAAATAGTGCTCAATATCATAATCTCATACACTATTTAGAATAAGAATTAAAATCAATTAGAGAAATTCCAACAATAGTAGATTAACTGACAATCAAAAAAAGAGTGTGTTAGAATGAAAATTTATTAAAATCATACCAGAACTTCATTACAAATTTTGTAGTCCATGAGCAGCTTCAACTCGAAAATTTATCTACAAAAATTTAAAACAACTCTTCTTCTCAAAGCCAAAAATGATATATCTCTTTGCAACTCAACTTTTTATTCCCTATAAAAGTGAAGATATCCAGCAAGAAAAATCACAAAGATTCCCCCAAATACCTCAGATAAGAGTTATTCTCCCTACACTACAAGTAAAAAAATCCCTTACAATGATGCTTCATAATTCTCTAGTTGCAAATAAGAGGAGCCCCTTTCTCATTCTTAAGAGTTGTATTTAATGATTGCAATAATCTCCAACAATGGAGAATTGTTGAGAGTAGTTTCCCATATCCTAAATTCGAGCTGTAAATTTCCCATTTTTCTCTTTACGGGTATTTTTCCATTGCTCCAAAATTCCTTAGATATGAACTTCTCCAACAGATATCCTGCTACAAACTAATCAAAATTAGAAATTAAAACAAATTTATTTCACAAAATAAAAATCAAACGACTATTGTCTCAACAAATTGCTAAATTAAAAATAAATTAAAATCCAAACAAATTCCTAGATATGATTACTTTAAATGTATATGATTATGTTTTTAACAATGCTGGAGGATGAATTAGTGACAACGATTTTCTCAAGCCAATGAAATTTTCCCAAATCAAAATTAGGAAAATTAATTTTGTAACAAATTCTTCACTTAATATTCTGTTTATTTTTTGGGCTACTAAATGACTGTATTTGTTAAACTTTTTATTCCCAGATTATTCTCCTCATACTTCAATTTCCAATGAGCTATTGTGAGCTTCATTTGGACAGTTAATTCTTGAGATATGCCTCTCCAAAACCAGGATGTTAAAACTTCCAGAATTCTGAAACAAAATGCATACCTCAGCCAAAATTGGAAATTTTTAATTAAAAATTATGAGAATGGATGAGCCTGAGATGGGATGAGTGAGGAGAGGAAATTGAGGTGAGAAAAGGGCCACGTGGAGTGGGAGTCTCCCTCCTAATAAAAATTACAGCTAATCATCAAATAAGTCTCGATCACATAAAAAAAAAAAAAAAGCGGAACTTGATGCGGAAGCATCGACTAGGGAAAACAAAGGCAATGAGGTTTTCTTGTCTTTTTGGAAAAACACGTTTTGCGGGTCCTTGAACTATCACTCTTTAATTTGTTTGTTTTTGATTAGATGATTAGTTACCAGTAGGGGGTTTGCTTTAGTATAGCCGACTTTTTGTTTTTAATTTTTATTAAGAGACTGTGGTAGGGTTATTTGACTATTTTTAATTTCGTTAGTGATAAAATGAAAACAGAAATAATATGTAAAGTGTAACTGTGTAACTAACAGTGGGGCAGTTACCAACTGGTAACGAATTGACCCTCCACTGAGGTACAAAAAGAAGAGGAGGGGCACTTTACGGGGGTTCTACAAAAACTGTCAAAAAAAGAGTAGAAATAAAACAAATAGTACAATTATTGAGCAAACCATCTGTGCTATTATTTCTTTTTGAGTAACAAAAATCTTCTTACAGAAATATGAGAATTGCGCTGACAATCTACTAATTTAAACCTACAGTAACAAGCATTTATATTCTTTAGTGAATAGTTGTGGCAGTGCAGGAAAGCCGTCACTACGAGTCGTTTCTTACAAGACAGGTGTTACAGATTGACAAAGAATCAGTCAAGCATCGTGAATGTGAATGCATGGAAACAGAAAGCGAGTAGTAACGAAATACATGGAGAAAATTTAAATCTACATTTAACAATCTTTACGATAATATATTTTCTGAAAAAACTAATAAAAGACGATTGAAATTTCTTTCGAATAGATTAACCAGTCATATTTATAGCCCAGTCCTTACAGTTTTCTTGAGTACATCACAAGCATAAAACTGTCGAGTCAAAAACAATTTACAGTTAGGCTTTAAATGAAAATCCTTAAGAGAATAGAAAGTCGAGTGATACACAGCCACTAAGTTACAGTCAAGGCCCTTTCAAAACCCAAGAAGAGTCTGTATGAAATTTGATTCAAAGTAACCAGATTGGAACGAAAGCAAATTTAGCAAAGGAATACGTAGCAACCCCAGGTTGTTACCGAAAAGATCCTAAGACATAGTGAAGTGACAAGGCCTGTGTAACCTAGACAAATTACAACAGAAGAATAAAAGCTGAAACGTGGGTTGATTCTACCTGTGGGAAAACGAAGAGCGAGGGCAAGAAACACACGGACGAGATTGAATCGATCAAAAACGTTGCATTACACCACGAACGAGAAAGTAGTAATGGTCAACATCCATAAGTTTATGACTATTACAACTAAAGAATGATGAAGGTTTTAAACTTGTACCGAAATTATCGAACATCATAAATTCTTGTTTAGGCAAACAGCTGCACAAAGAAGCCGAGCAGAGGCCGAAACTCATGAAAACCGATTGGTAAAATAAGGTGAACAAATTAAATCAAGGAGGGACGACTTACCAGTTTGAGCGCCAGATGAAGTTGAAGGAACCTATGAAAAATTGCAGTTGAAAACACCTGTACGCAGTCGAAGAGCGAGATCAATAGTTGCGGAAGATAAACACAGAAGAAATCCAAAACAGCGAGAACAGTGATTTAAAAGGGACAAGCAGTTACTGTGGAAAATATTGATCATGTCAGAGAAGCGAAATAGTTGAACGAGTTACAGCTTTGTAAATTGCTTAACTTTTGGCATGATTCGAAGTTCCCGAGAACTTTAAGCAAAAAGTTCTCAGAAAAGAAATAAGGAGAGTGAAACATCTGCATTAGAGAGTGCGCAAGTGCAAATGACCACCACAATGGATTGATACCGAACCCCAAGGCGATAAAAATGAGTAAGACCACGATCGAGCTGGAGTATTTACTGTGGAATTAAATGCAGATCACCAAGGCGTTGTAACAAATCCTACGGAGGTTGAGAACCCGAGGATTTTTATTATTATTATTGTGTCATTAACCACAGTCCGACGTGTGAAAATCCATAACTTTGTTAATAGGCCACGTAATATTGCAAAGTTGGCATTTGTACGTGTTCAGATTTTATTTATAGCAGTTAACTTGGGTTGTGGGTTGGAGTTACACCATCAAAGTGGTATCAGAGCTAGCTAGAGGTTAAGAGAATATGGAAGTTGGCAGAAGAGGAAGAGGAAGAGGAAGAGTAGTCCGAAGAGCAGCAGAAGAGGGACTGCGAGAAGAGATACGAATTTTGAATGAGCGTCTACCAGCCGTAGAGGCTGGATGGAGGAGAGACCCCGCAGGAGGGGATGACAGTGATGAAGAGGTTGCAGAACAGGTAGATGGTTTGGAGGAAGAGGCACCTAAAATCAGATTATTGAGGTCAGTTTTATTATCCAGTCATAAGCCAAAACATGAACTGTCCACTTATGACGGAATTTTGTTGGCAGAGGTGTTGCTGGATTGGCTTAGCGAAGTGAACAAATATTTTGACTTTGAGGAAATCAGCGAGGACAACAGGGTGAAGTTCGCTGCCACCAAGCTGAAAGGACATGCGTCCTTGTGGTGCGACAGCGTTCAGGCAGAAAGAAAAAGGCTAAATAAACAGCCTATAAAGAAGTGGGCTAGAATGGAGGCAAAGCTAAAAGAGAAGTTTCTGCCTAAAGATTATCAAATTATGTTGTACAGACAAGTACAGAACTTAAGGCAAAGGGGAGTGATAGTTAAAGACTATACAGAAGAATTTTATAAATTGAATTTGAGGGCAGGGTATATAGAAAATACCCTAGAAAAAATAGCGAGGTTTGTGAACGGATTGAGAGGGGAGATACTGGATTAAATCGGTATTCTCTCACCCAGAACTTTGGACGAGGCATATCAGTTTGCCTTGAAGGCGGAGGAGAAAATAATCAGGAAGCAGAATGCCAGAAGAGGAGGTGGATCTGGCAGAGGAAAAGGGAAGGCCTCTGGCAGAGGCAGAGGTATAGGTTCCAATGAAGAAGGCAGCAGTTCCAAATCTGCAGGAACAACAGAAATGGACAACAACACTAGAGGGGGACGACCAAACCAGCGAGGGAGAGGTAATGGTCAGGGCAGAGGAGCTGTCCAGTGCTACAGGTGCCACAAGTGGGAACACAAGTCGTATGAATGTCCTGAAGGTGAACCAGCAGGTGGGAGAGGGGCTTATGTTGCCCAAACTGAGGAAGCGGAAGCACCGCCTCAGGAAGTGGAAAACGCACGAGAGATGGGGGAAGCCTTGGTGCTGCAGAAGGTGCTGATAAAACCAGCAAAATAAATTGTGTAACCAGATCAAAGAAAGGCTCTGTTCCGGATAGTTTGAAAATCACAGGGTAAGTGCTGCAAACTGATCATTGACAGTGGGAGTACAGATAATCTAGTAGCCACGAAAATGGTGGAGAAATTGGGACTGAAAAGGCTGAAGCATCCCACTCCCTACAAAGTGTCGTGGCTGCAGAAGGGACATCAACTGTTAGTTGATGAACAGTGTGAGGTGGAATTTCAGATAGGCAGATACAAGGATAAGATTGTCTGCGACGTTATGCCAATGGATGTCTATCATATACTATTAGGAAGGCCCTGGCAGTTTGACAGAAAAGTAGTTCATGATGGGAAAACGAACTGCTATAAGTTTGTCAAAGATGGGATCAAGCACACGCTTGTGCCCATCAAAGAGGAAAGTACAACAGAAGCTAGTGGAGTAAAAGCGCTGCTGATGGGCAGAAAAGAGTTTTTGAAACAGATAAAAAACAATGATGTGAATTTTGTTGTTGTGAGGAGGCCAAAGACAGTGGTACTGCACACAAAGATTTCATATTTACCCAAGGAGATCCAGGATATGTTGCAGGATTTTGGAGATATCATAGTGGACGATCTTCCGGATGAACTGCCCCCCAAAAGAAGTATCAGTCATTGTATTGACTTTATACCAGGAGCTAGTCTGCCGAATAAAGAAGCCTATCGCATGAGTCCTAAGGACAACGAGGAGATTAGGAAGTAGGTATAGGAATTTCTGGATAAAGGGATGATTAGAGAGAGCATGAGCCCCTGTGCAGTTCTAATAGTTTTGGCTCCGAAGAAAGGAGGCGAGTGGCGAATGTGCACAGACTCAAGGGCTATTAATAAAATTACTATCAGGTACAGGTTTCCATTGCCAAGAATGGACAATATGATGGACTGTTTGAGTGGGGCAACTTATTTTTCGAATATTGATTTGAAGAGTGGATACCACCAGATCCGAGTTTGAGAAGGGGATGAATGGAAGACAACCTTCAAGACAAATGAAGGGCTATACGAATGGCTGGTGATGCCATTTGGTTTGAGCAACGCCCCTAGTACTTTTATGCACCTAATGAACGAAGTGCTGAAGGAGTTAATTGGGAAATTTGTGATTGTTTATTTGGACGATATTTTGATTTTCAGCAGAACGAAGGAGGAACACTTCCAACATGTACGAAGTGTATTGAGAAGATTGCAGCAGAATAAGTTGCTGATAAATTTAAAGAAATGTACTTTTTTTCAACAGGAACTAGTTTATCTGGGTTTTGTGATTGCAGAAAATGAGTTGAAGATGGACCCGAAAAAGATTGCAGCCATAGTTAATTGGCCATCCCCAAAGAATTTGTTCGAGGTTTGAAGCTTTCATGGTTTAGCAAGCTTCTACAGGAAGTTTATCAGAGATTTTAGCGGGATCTGCGCACCCATGTTGGACACAATTAAGAAGGTAAATCAACCTTTTCACTGGACTGAGGCAACGGAAAACAGCTTTCAGACTTTCAAGAAAAATATCACTGAGAGGCCGATTCTGAGATTACCAGATTTCAACAAACTTTTTCAAGTTCGTTGTGATGCCAGCGGTACAGCCATTGGGGTAGTACTTAGCCAAGAGGACAGACCGGTTGCTTATTTCAGTGAGAAATTGAACGAAAGTAGGTAGAAGTATTCGTCTTACGACAAAGAATTTTATGCGGTTGTTCAAGCTTTGAAGCACTGGAGGCACTATTTGTTAGGTAATGAGTTTGTTTTATTTTCTGATAATTCTGCCTTACAGTACGTTATGCAGTAGCATAAGTTGAATCATAAGCATGCAGAGTGGGTGGAATATCTGCAAAGCTTTACATTTATATTGAAGCATATTAGCGGGCAATCCAACAAGGTGGCAGATGCATTGAGCAGAAGGGATTTGCTCTTGCAGGAGAGTACGGTGCAGGTGCTGGGTTTTGAGCACTTGAAGGATCTATATCAGACAGATACATATTTTAAGGAGGCCCATGAGGCGTGTCAGAACCCTTTGCTGCGGAATAATAGTCCATGGTTGGAATACAATCTGCAAGAAGGACTGTTGTTTAGGGGAGGACAGTTGTGTATTCCCGATTGTTCAATATGGGAGAACATTATTCGGGAAAAGCATAATGGAAGTCTAGCCAGACATTTCGGTATAGACAAGACATTATACCAGATAGAGCATTTTTATTGTTGGCCAAAGTTGTGGCGAGATGTGCAGAGGTATGTAAGAAAGTGCAAAATGTGTCAGTTGGAAAAAGGTCACAGCCAGAATGCATGACTCTATACGCCATTGCCCATACCGAGTAGGCCGTGGGACTCAGACAGTTTGGGCTTTGTCCTGGATCTGCCTAGGACACAGCGAGAATTTGATTCAGTAATGGTAGTAGTGGATAGATTTTTGAAGATGGCGCACTTTATACCCTGTCGAAAAACCAGTGATGCTACTCACGTAGCCCACTTGTTCTTCACAGAAATTGTTCGACTGCATGGCTTACCAAGATCCATTATTTCTGACAGGGATGTGCGATTCATAGGACACTTCTGGCGTACCCTGTGGAAAAATTTGGACACCCAGTTGAATTTCAGCTCCGCTTATCACCCACAGACTGATGGGAAAACAAAGGTGGTGAATAGGAGTTTGGGAAACCTGCTACGAAGCTTGATAGGAGAAAATTCGCGAATGTGGGATCACGTACTTGCCCAAGCGAAATTTGCGTACAACGATTCTCCAAATCACAGTACGGGATACAGTCCTTTTCAGGTTCTGTACGGCATGCATCCTCGCGGAGTGCATGAACTGCGGGATTTGGGAAAGCTCAAGAAAAGAAGCGCAGATGAAGAAGATTTTGCTCAAGTGATGAATGATCTGCATGAGCAGGTGAAATCGAAGTTGCTGGACAACAGTCAAAGATATAAACAGCAGGCAGATTTGAAAAGGCGAGAAGTTCAGTTCAAAGTTGGGGACGAAGTACTTTCTCATTTGTGCAAGGAACGTTTTCCGAGAGGGGAATATAACAAATTGAAGTTTAAAAAGATTGGCCCCTGAAAAATTCTTCGCAAGTTTTCTGCCAATGCCTACGAAATACAGTTTCCACACAGAATAGGCATTTCGCCTATTTTTAATGTGGCAGATTTATTTCCTTACACTGCCAGCCCTGAAGATGAAGAGGCAACAAGGCCAGAACGGAACACCCCAGTTGGAGTGGATTTTTGGTTAAGGCAGATGCCTGCAGCGCAGCCCCTTGAGATCGAGGGTATCCTCGACACACAAGTAGCCAAACGAACACGCAGGAAGGACTATTTATAGTACCTGGTCAAGTGGAAGAATCGTCCTATTGAGGACAGTTCCTGGCTTGACGCAGCACAGATTCAGAAAGTTGGCTATTCACTGGATGATCTCATGGAGCGAAGCCATGAATTTTTGCTACCCTAGGAGCCTGATGCAGGAGCATCCGAATAGGGAAGGCAAACAGACAACAGGTTTTCTTGTCTTTTGGTGATGTGATGTTTTAACAGGTCCTTGAACCTGTCCATCTTTAATTTTTTTGTTTTTGATTAGATGATTAGTTACCAGTAGGGGGTTTGCTTTAGTATAGCCGACTTTTTGTTTTTAATTTTTATTAAGAGACTGTGGTAGGGTTATTTGACAATTTTAAATTTCGTTAGTGATAAATTGAAAATAGAAATAATATGTAAAGTGTAACTGTGTAACTGACAGTGGGGAAGTTACCAACTGGTAACGAATTGACCCTCCACTGAGGTACAAAAAGAAGATGAGGGGCACTTTACAGGGGTTCTGCAAAAACTGTCAAAAAAAGAGGAGAAATAAAACAAATAGTACAATTATTGAGCAAACCATCTGTGTTATTGTTTATTTTTTAGTAACAAAAATCTGCTTACAGAAAGACGAGAATTGCGCTGACAATCTACTAATTTAAACCTACAGTAACAAGCATTTATATTCTTTAGTGAATAGTTGTGGCAGTGCAGGAAAGCCATCACTACGAGTCATTTCTGACAAGACAGGCATTACAGATTGACAAAGAATCAGTCAAGCATCGTGAATGTGAATGCGTGGAAACAGAAAGCGAGTAGTAACGAAATACATGGAGAAAATTTAAATCTACAGGTAACAGTCTTTACGATAATATATTTTCTGAACAAACTGATAAAATACGATTGAAATTTCTTCCGAATAGATTAACTAGTCATATTTACAGTCCAGTCCTTACAGTTTTCTTGAGTACATCACAAGCATAAAACTGTCGAGTCAAAAACAATTTACAGTTGGGCTTTAAATCAAAATCCTTAAGAGAACAGAAAGTCGAGTGCTACACAACCACTAAGTTACAGTCAAGGCCCTTTCAAAACCCAAGAAGAGTCTGTATGAAATTTGATTCAAAGTAACCGGATTGGAACGAAAGCAAATTTAGCAGAGGAATACGTAGCAACCCCAGGTTGTTACCGAAAATATCCTAAGACATAGTGAAGTGACAAGGCCTGTGTAACCTAGACAAATTACAGCAGAAGAATAAAAGCTGAAACGTGGGTTGATTCTACCCGTGGGAAAACGAAGAGCGAGGGCAACCCTGGACCGAGGATTGGATTGTCGAAAACTTTGTGTTACCTGCACAAAATAGAAGACTGTGTCAGTCCAGCATCCCATATGTTATATTCATTATAACTAAAGAATGATGAGAGGGTTTTAAACTTGTACCTTGCGAAAAAGACAGAACATATAAATTCTTGACTGAACAAACAGTTTTTACAAAGAACCGGCCAGACTTGCTCGCGAGGAACCAAACGGTCAGAGTGAGAAGAAGGTGAATAAGAAATTAAATCAAGGAGGGACGACTTACCAGTTTGAGCGCCAGATGAAGTTGAAGGAACCTATGAAAAATTGCAGTTGAAAACACCTGTACGCAGTCGAAGAGCGAGATCAATAGTTGCGGAAGATAAACACAGAAGAAATCCAAAACAGCGAGAACAGTGATTTAAAAGGGACAAGCAGTTACTGTGGAAAATATTGATCATGTCAGAGAAGCGAAATAGTTGAACGAGGTTTACAACGATAACGAGGTTGCCATTTTGAGAGCTGAATTACCGAGAGAGCCGGAACGAGCAAAAGTTCTCGGAAAATCGGGGAGAGGTGAAACCTCACGGAAACAAACCTGCAGGGTGCAAATGACAGCCTGATGGATTGATACGAACCTAAGGCAAGAAAAATGAATTTGGAATCCCGTAACTGGAGTATTTACGTGGAATTAAATGCGAGATCACGAGGTGTTGTAACAAATCCTCGAGGTTGAGAACCCAAGGATTTTTTATTATTGTCATTAACCAGGATTAGCGTGTGAAAATCCATAACTTTACTAATGACCATAATATTACCAAATTTGGCATGCATGCGTGTTGATTTTATTTATAACGATTAACCAGGTTGTGGGATTGGATTTACCCCATATTGAGAACTTGAGAATATTAATCTTGAGACCTCAAATCCCCTCAAATTGGAATAAAAATAAACTTCTGAGATCTGAGAAAACTTTCAATTTTGTAATTTTAATTGTTATAAAATCTCTCCTGTAGTGGTTTTGTAGGACCATTAGTAAAATAAAAAATAATTAATAAAAATTAGCTAAAAATTAATAAAAGCTCAACATTTACAATTAAAACTAATTATTTACAAAGATTAAAATAATATACATTTTGTACATTTTTATACTAGGTGGTAAAAATCATTGATCTTCCTATAAGTACCATTTGTAAACCGTGAATCCCAATGAGATGAAACAAGAATCGATTGAAAGCTAGTGAAAAATTGAACACAGTGAAGCAATCAGAATGGAAATCCAAATAAAAAAACACATCGCAAACTTTTCGAAAACTTAACCAAATAAAAGATATTAAAGGGTCATATGACCATAATTCATGTAGAGGGTCACCATTATTATTATAAATATAATATGTTAAAAATGGGGGGTTTTTATTTCACCACAACAGGACTACATGTCCAAAATACAAAAAGAGAATCCTAGAGGTCAGGGGTCACTCGTGTGTTCAAAAATGTTGAACTTTGTTATGGCTTGTCAGTTGTTAAGGACCATGCATGTAGCTAGAAATACATAAATGAATACACCTAGTAGATAAGAAAACAATAGTGTGTCGATTAATTATAAAGTGTACGACTCAACAAGCAACCAAGAGATTCAATTACATAAGTACAATTCATTAATACTCATGTACAATTAGAATGGAAAAACTATGTAATGACTATGTTTCGAAATGAAAAGATTAGGTTAATGAAATGAAATACTAGTTAACAAAGTAAATTATCGAATGAGAACTATAACCTCAAAATGAGAAATCTAACCAAAAAACCCCAAAAAGCATGAAACAACTATCCAAAAACGGAAAGTGTTGATGTTGCATCAAAACGTATTTTTTTTCGAGCTAAATTTTCAATATTTTTTAAAAACTGCAGAGAATGTCAAATTTTGTTTGTACAAAAACCACCCTGAAAATGAAAAGTGTTAATGCTAGAATAATGTCTTTTTTTTCCCGGGGTAAATTTTTAACATTTTTTAGCAATGAAGTTAAATATTAAATATCATGACTCTGAAAAAACTTAAAATTCCAATGATTTTCAGGCATGGCATTAAAGACAAAATCTTTGAAAAACCTTAAAATTCAAATAATTTCAAGCGATGGTGTTAAAGATAAAATATCATGACTCAGGAAAACCTTAAAATTTTTACAATTTTTCAACCATGGAATTAAAACCGAAGATCATGGATACAAAAAGCCTTAAGCTTTCAACATATTTCAACCATCTCATTATGGAAAAATTATATGACTAAAAAACCTTTAAAAATGAACACCTTGATGAAAGATTCATTATACATTGTGGATCATTATCTGCATACCCCTTTTATATTTTATTTTTCGCAATTTAAAAGAGAAAAAGAAAATAAAAAATAATATAAAGGCGAAAATATGCTACCGTATGAAGTTATTTATACTTTAGTATAAAAAAAGATGCAATTTATTTCTTTATTTCGATATGTATGATTTGAAGGTTAATTCCCGAGCAGCTTCTCGAGCGGAAGTGATGATCATAGAAAGGAAGCTTACAGATAAGCTATTGCGGGGGGTGAATTAGCCTGTCGGTTATCAAATCCCGACCCCCCGCAGTTGACCAGTCAGATCTTGGAAATGCCGTGATCAACGACTGGGATTTATTACGGGGGGTATGGATCAAATTCTTCCGCCGTACTCACAGACCCCCCGCAATGACGTCATCAGCTGAGATGGAAAACAACTGTCATCCACTTTCAACTGTTTGTCCACGTCATTCCTGCATTTATTATGGATTCCCGTAGCCTATAAAAGGGGTTCTTCCGTCCCGTTTTGGTTTATATGTGACTTTTTGCCCTTTTTAACAGCGTCCCGCCACCTTTTCATTATCCATTGCCCCACGAATTGCTTTCGAATTCCTGTCAGCCATGGCCAAGCGAACATCGTTGTCTGGTTCATCAAGTCTCAGTCCCCTCCTGGATAGCGAGAAGGATGTTCATGATACCGCGTCGTCCGTCAACCACCCCCTATTGCATTACCAAGTAACCCTGAACACTGACAAGTCCCCTGTGTTCTCTGCTATGAAAAGTTCGGGTGTGTTGTTCGCTTGTGTTACGAAAACTCACTTCTTCCCCGAGTTAATTTCTTGGTTAGTTTCGTCTATGTACCCTGGCAAGTGTTTCGTTATGAATTCCCAGGGGGAAAATATCCTGCAGGTTTCAACACAATTAATGCGTCAAGCATTATGTTTTCCAGAAGATGAGTCTCCATTGCAGTTCTCCGAAGATTCGTTGGTTCAGTATTTCGAGGATCTTTCAAATGAAGAGTTTAATCGTTGCATGTCGCTTTTGATACCAAGTTCAAAGAAAACTTAATTTGAAGCAGGAAAGTTCAGTTCGGAGGCGTTCAATGTTCAGTATAGGCCAGTTCTTAGCTACATTACAGAGATTTTGGGAAGAGACGATGATCACGAAATTGATAAAGCAGTCTTGGGGATGTTCGCTCTGATGATGAAACCAGGGGTGGTGCTAGACATCTCGTCTTTTTGGCAGGAAGTAGTAAATTCCCAATTGATCGCCTTCCCTCTAACAGGTTTTTTCAGATTTCCATCATTGGTAGTTTACTTATTTTTATATCAAAATGTTGAAGAGTTCATGAGTGTGGGTTTAAATATAATGGATAGTAATAAAAATAAGCAGTCAGTTTTACTTTGGACCGATATGGTTAGAAAAGAATAGAACGAAGCCAGGCCATTTGAATTTTCTGACCATTTCATGTCTATTGCTTATAAAATTCTGAATGGAACTCTTCCTCCATGCTTTCTGCCAAAGGCTCAGGAGTTCCTACAGTTAGGACCCAATTGTAAATTTGGAGACTGGTTTGTTTTTAAAGATTACTCTGAGATAAGGCTGTATGGAGTTAGTATTGAGCCCTATAGGCTCCCAACCTTTGTTCCCATGAGACTTTTTGCACTGGAATTTATAAGGCAAAGTCTTAATGTAGATCAACTTCATTTTCTGCCCATGAAGAAAGGATTGATGTACAAGTTGCCTATGAGTGTAGGCCCTTTTGTTGTCAACACAAGACAAGCTTTTGAAGAAGTATCAAAAATATTGGAAGGGACGCAGTTGTTGTTGGGAGAGAAATGGCCCTATGATCCACATGGAATAATTTCTCAAAAAAGGGTCGAGAATGGGTATGCTGCATTTACTCATGTAAGTAAACCGGATTTGGAGAAACTGGCTAATCCAGGAGGGTCAAGTTCAACAAAGACCAGTATTCAAACACCTACAATTTTGGAAAGAATGAGCAAAAGAGGTAGAGAGGATGTTATTGAAATCGATGATGAGGAGCCCCGAGAGGAAAAAAGGACCAAACTAGCAGAAGACCATTCTTCCAATTCACCTGGTTTTACTCTCCAGGTCAATGAAGAACAAGATTTCCCCTCATCTCCTAGTAGACAGGAACTTCATTTGGAAAAGGCTCCTTCCATGAAGCAAGTGTTCACACAGATTGAGGAAAGGAACTAGAGGATAAAAGCCAATATAGAAGCACAAGCAGAGCACCATATACCTGCTGACCAAACCAGATTATTGACTGTGATGGATCTGGAGAAAGATCAGTTTAAGATGGCTCTGTCACATCCGACAGGAATGTCCCTTGGACCTTCGGGCAGCTTTAAGGAGTTAAACATAGTCATGGATGTTAAAAATATCCCCTTGTGGGACAAAATGAATCTTCACATGCAGACCGGTCAGCTGATTGTAAACAATTTGAGCAAGACCAATGCTACAGCAGTCAAAACTGAAAACATGCTTGCAAAGGTCATCAAACAATGCAAAATGGAGAAAGCTAATGCAAGGGCATTAACAACTCAAAATGAAGAGCTGAAGAAGATCATTATGAAAATCGGTGTGGATCCAAATGATAAAGCCGCAATTCAAAAACTTATGAAAAGTGCAGAAGCGGAAATATCTTCATTAAGGAAAAATTTGAAATTACCAGCTACAGAGCACTCATGGTGGCCGAAGTAGCAGAGCATGAAAAGGAGCTATTATCGGAGAAGCAGGCCGCTATTAAAAGAGCGAATTGGGCCAGAAAATTCATAAATTTTATTAATGCCAAGACAGATGAAGAGTTAGGAGATATGGGGATACAGGATAGGTACTTCTATGCTGAAGAGGTAAATAAAATGATCATCAAAAACGACCTTCTAAAGGCCGCAGAGAAGCGGTTACAGGGAATTAAAGAGATAATTAAGAAATTTGATATATCATTTGACAAGTTGACGAGAACAGGTTTGCCCTCATGCTGGAAGGAGAGAGGGGAGATTATGTCCTGGAAATTCTATGAAGATCAATTGATATTTGCAAAAAGCAGAGCAGATGGCAGGCATGAGAAGACACAGGTTTTGAAGGGAGAAACGGTATTTAATTTCTTACAAAGGCATTTTCTTCTGCTATGGATGGTGAAGACATTATTCACAGGTAATCTTACTCATAGTCAGGTTGTTGCGTTTACACTGGAATATCATCGTTATAAGAACGCTTCGACAACTCAGGATAAGCTCTGGAAAGAATGCAAAAGATTTTCTATGGACACAGAAAAGACAACTCCAGCCACTCAGCCACAAGTAGCCATTTAGCCACAAATAGTCATTGAGACAGCCACTATTTCAGGAGCATCAGCTCACTTAGATTAGAAATTTATCATGTTAATTGAAGTTATGTAAATGTAATAGAACTTTCCCGAGGCATGTACCTCCACTACAGTGAGCAGTTAGACAGTTAGAATTAGTTAGAATCGGTTTCATTACTGGAAACCATTTTGATCATATTGTATTTAAAGACAATGGGAAGATGAAAGAAGGTTCCGAGTTTTGGACCTTGAAGGCTAATTTTGTACTGAAAAATATTGAATGAATGAAAAGTTTTGCAATTTTCCATCATTCCATCTGTGTTGAAGAGTTTTCTTAGTTTTCATTTCATTTCCATATCTGTGAATAAAGTAGAGTGATTTGAGCTGCAGGTCTCTTGATATTTTTGTATCTAAGAGTTAAACATCCTTAATGGGCGCTCCTCTATTTTAGCTTTATTGTTACTCACTTCTTCAGGATTTTATAATGGTAGATTCTGTTTTTAAGCAGCATGTCAATTTAAAATCTTTTTCTTTCTTCGTCTTCCATTCGCTCACTTCAACATAAAGAGAACATGGCATTGCAGAACTTGTAAAGATTTGATATTTGGAGAATATATTATTAATATTTGAAGGTTTAATAAACAGAGACAGATATACACTTGTTTGTGACATAATCTTTAATGTCTTGAGCACGGGTTCCTTTACATAGCAAGGAATTGTTTCTCAAGGAACAACGATACCAAGAGTAATTTATTTTTTAAATGCTAGAAGTATAACTATTATAAAATCTTAGCCTAAGAAAACCTCACACAATTCAACAAAAATTTCAAAATCAACCATCAAATTGACATGCACTGTAGGCGAAATCAACCCATTACAATGAAAATTTAAAACCTGACCATGAAATTGGCACATTGTAGGGGCGGATTTGATCCATTATAATGAAAACTTTAAAATCAACTATCAATTTTACATATAGTGAGACTAGGTTGCTAGTCAAGGATAATAATAATAATAATAATAATAATAATAATAATAACAATACAAAACAAAAGTAAAATTAAAACATTAAAAAAAAATGACCAAAAAAAACACTAACTTATAAAAGATAAAAATTAAAGGAATTTTTTTTATTAAAAAAATGACAAAAATAAGAAAATATTTCCAAAAGACACAATTTAAGAAAAAAAATAAAAATGAAAAATTAACAAAACTAAAGAATAATCAAATAATGCATTAATTAGAGATTTAAAAAAGAATAAAAAAATAAAAATAAAAATAAAAACTTAAAAAATTACATAAAATAAAGAAATAAAACACTATATCTATATATATATATATATATATATATATATATATATATATATATATATATATATATATATATATATATATAACAAAGCATTGAAAAAAACAATGATAAAAAATATTTAAATAAAAAATTTAAATTTAAATTAAAAAATAAAAATAAAATAAAAACATGAAAAAAATCACAAACAAGCTTTGGATGGGTGATTCTTGGAATGGTGACCTACTTGATAGGAATTAGAGAGGGCAGGGTTGTGATTACTGTTCACTTGACCCCAGCTTAGCGGCCCTGATGGAAGTCAGATTATACAGGACAACGATATCAAATAAGCACCCATCATCATCTGAATACATTACACAACTGTATGACGAACCCTTGAGGGATCACTTGTACATACTATAGTGAAACTTAAGCTCTTAATGGTTATTACTGAAATCTAAAACTAGAATGGACAGAAGAATGAGACACAACAAGCACAATTACCTTACCAGCAAAGTTGGCGAAGTTACAAAATTTATGGAGCGAGGGGTAAAACCCTCAAAGTAAGAAATAGGGGTCTTCAACCTACCACAATGTCAAAATAAAATTAATGAAGGAAATAAAACAAAAATGTAGTCATTTCTTAGAAAATAAATCGAAAGAATACAAGAGTGAAACAACTATAAATGCATGGTGAATTCTTACTTATCTTAATAAATCTAACCCCTCTTTTAGGTATTCAGTTGTGTAGATAAAAGGCCAAATCAATTGTTAGTAGGAAAGAGTAGATTTTAAACATTTCCAAATAAATAAAATTAAAATATTTCAATTGTAAACGTTGCATAGACTGAGCGAAAACTTACCAAATTAACAAAGAAGAACCCTCCACCGTGCACTCAGATGTTATATTAAGAATCTTACTAAAATTACATTAGATATAGAGAAGGGATGCAAGAATAAATCAAGTACCTTGTGATAGAGAAATGCCATGGTTTCCAAAAGAACAAAATGAAAAGAGAATCACAAAAAGGACGAAAATATTACCTAGGGTTTTCCAAAATAATCATCATCGTCCAAACATCCCAAGAAAATCACCATCATTCGTAGCCTAAGCGATTATACACATTTGAAGCTCACATGGGCCTAGCTAGGTGGAAATCACCCAATTGTCAAAGTGGATAGGTAGCGGCATGCAGGTTATAAATAAAATTCCACCTTGATACTCTCACCCAACGTACAGAGAAATAATAGAAGTATGAGGCATATATTACATTAAGAAACCTTATTTACATTTATACAAATCATGGAGTCATATCATGCTCACCAGTATAACATAGGTAACCTTAAGGATTAAGGATTAAGATAGATAAAAATAAATATATTACCAACAAACCATGATAATTATACATGCAGATCCCCTTTAACATAAGCAAAGAATATATAAAATCACAATAGACAAGAGGTATCAATATGTAAAGGAAGGTTTCAAGGTTAACTTTAGTTCTAATACAATGTGTGCTCATTTATAAAACTTTGACCATAGGTTAACACTAGCACTATGGATCAAAAGGTTTTTAATATAAAGAATGAAAAAAAAATATGTATCAAAGTAACAAATGGGGACCCAACTCAATATGAATCATAGGTATGATGAACCTAATGATCAAGCCAATTGAATCCAATAACAATGGAAAAACACTATAGTTGACATTTAAAGATAGTACTATGTAAATACCCATATATGTGTAAGAGTGTATGACTAATATATATAGATTTTTTTTCGGTAAGGGAAATTGGGTATGTGACACTCTTTCCTCTATAAGCTCTCTTATTCTCCCTCTCCCCTCCTCCTTCCTATTTCCTCATATTCTCCCTCCTCACCTCCCACACTGCTTGCTTTACAACAACCCCCTTAACTCCCTCTCTATGTCTTCTCTCCAACTCTAGCACTATCTTCCTCTTTCTATCCTTCTTTATCTCCCCCCCTCTCACTCTCTATTCTTCACTCCCTCCCCCTAGATCATTTTCTCTCCCCCACCACCCCCCACATTGTCATCTCTTTATCTATCACTATAACTTTCTCTTCCCCCCTCCACCCTCTCCCCCTCTATTTATTCTTCTTCCATCCCAAACTCTCTCTCTCTCTCTCTCTCTCTCTCATACACACACAAAAACACACAACAACCCCCTACAACTTTCTCTCTCTCTCTCTTCCTCCCTATGTCAACCATAACTACATATATCCCCACCCTCTTTCCTTATCTCTCTCACTTTTGAACTCTCACGAACTCATTCTTCCCCACCCTCCCTCTTCTCTCTGTCCCTTTACCTTTATTTTTCTTCTATCGCTCTATCTTTCTCCCTCCCCCCTCCCCACCCTACCAACACCACTTCAGCCATTTCCTATATCTGAAAATCACTAGTTGTAGGAACACGTACACATTCTACCACTAGGAATGTGCATGCATATTTAGTACTATTAACATGCACAAATATTTAGTGTTATGAAAGTTCATGTGATTTTTTTAATTTAAATTTCTCTTGGTGGAAATATTACATGAATTATGACTTGGTTTCTTCTAATATAGGTATGGAATCATTACTTTTGTGGTTTGGGCTATAAATACATGAAAAAATAATTTTTTGTAGAAAAATACTATCATTTAGGAACTTAAAGGTTGCTCTAATGGAAATATATGAACTATATTTTGCATGAAAAAATCATAGCGATGATAGGAAAACTAAAAATTCACATAGTTAGACAAAGATTCTATAAATAAAACTTATATTTATATAGCTCATTCATTTACATCTATATCTCATATTTTTAACCAATCTCAAATTAATTGTGAGAATACCTCTAACCATTCCTCTAAGTTATCAAATTGTTGTCTTCCCAAGTTTGCATTTCCACTAACACATCATGAGGGACCGTCATTAGCTTGTGCTCACTCATATAGATCTTTTTATTTTATATTTTCTACATGCATCTATTACCAAAATTGTTATTTTCTAAATCTATTTGCTTAAAATTCTCATTACAAAATAAACCTCTTTAAACATAAGGCACCCTAAAATTCCTATCTCTTTTGGAGTGATTGAATAATGAAACAACTAATCTTAAAAAAATCCCATAGCATTAATTCATTGAACACTAGAGAATTTCTTTTATTCAACAATAAATTTAAACATGATAGTTGATTCTAACTTACATATACAAGTAATGCATGCCTTCCCATTTTTTAATCATTTTTATATAACAAAGTCTCAATGTGCTCTCCATCCCTCTATATTTAAAATATGTGCAAACAAATCTATAATATGAAGTAGATTTGAGGAGACGTTGAATGAAATAGTGTATTTCATTGTTAGTCACTCATAGCATCTTGCATATAGCAATGGTGACATGTTTCAAGATCTTTATCTTAAATTATTAAGAAAAATAATCTTGTATAATCCACAATTTTAGAATTAGTTGAATAGAAATGCATTAGTAACAATGGAAATTGGTATTAGCAATACATTGACATGAATTGGGTTGTGTCACATATCCATAACCTTTGTACAAGTACTCAATAATGTTATTATTTTGTTAAAAAGAAACCCATTTTTTCTTTTGCATTTTATTATAGAAGTAGAATATGTGTTTGAGAAAAAAACATTTTATATTATAATAAATTAATATAGTTAAATATTTTATTCTTTTAAATAAATAATATAAATGAATTATTTTATTTTTTAAATGGTTATAATGACCTATAAAAAAAACTTTTCATCCTTAATGTGGAAAAGCTAAATATATTCAATCTCTATCAAACAAACATTATCTAAATATATGATGTCTTTTAAAAACATTTAGAACTGATGAAAGATTCTTGAATGTTGCATACATATAATGGATTAAGTGAATAACAATACATTTATTATAAACATAGAACAATAACAAGACGTAAGGTTTCTTATTCATTTTAGTATTTCATTTTAATGTTTTTTTCAACCGTTCTTATGTGTGCTTTAGAATTAATTAATTAGAAAAAATTTATATGATAAACAAGGGTGGCTGCAAGGGACCTAATCCCTGCCTTGAGCCTAAGCTAGGAAGCCAACACATTTAGAAATCTCAGTAACAGTCAATTATTTCTACTTATTTAGTAATTCTGTAAATAAAAGTCTCTAAATAAAGGAGGAAGGTACATGAGAAGTAGAGACAGACTAAGAAGCCTTGTTGTCGAAAGCTATTTTATGTTGGCTAAAAACTCTCTAGCCCATAATAATTAAACACATACTGGCCAACAGTGAAATTTGACACAAATAAAAAATTGCACAAAATGATATTGGCCAATTTTCGAAGCCAATAAGTGAAATTTGATACAAATAAAAAATTGTACAAAATGATATTGGCCAATTTTCGAAGCCAATAATTATACAAAATAGCAGAGAGTTGTTTCACATAGCAATGGATCAATTGTAGGAAACATAAACCCATCACACTCGTACAAAAACAATTTTGTTGGATATCAATAAAAGCGATCCCTGTAATCAAGATCAGCTTCAATTACTTTTGAAATAAATAAAGTCATTAAAAAATAAAAAAGTTATGACCTATAATTATAATTAAACAAAAGGAAAAACAAAAAATTATAATTTAACCTTAATAGCCTTTAAAGAAGAATCCCTGGATTCAAATAAGATGAAAGCAAAATCATCAAATCCCTGACAATTCCAAATATTTGCATCTCAAAAGTAACTTAAGAATAATTCTTCTCCACTTATATTTTAGGAGTTTATAAAATTTCAAAAATAAAATGGATGTAAAGAAAGGAAAAACGATAGGCACACCTCATTTGTCAGCTGAATTTTGTCAGGTTTGATATTTCCATACTTCTTAAACTCATTTTCAAGCTGAGATGCAGAATTGTTGAGAGGCAAATTCTTGATAAAATAGTATCAAAAGGTGACAATAGATTACTAAATTAATGTAGGCCCGAAAATTTATCTAATGTTTAATTAAAACTACCAAATTGTTCATTAATTTTTTTTGTAACACTAAGCATGGAGCACCAGGAAGCATGTATTACATGTGTTGGTTATGTATTACAAGTATTGTTTCCAAGCTTTTTAAACCTATAAAGTGATTGATGCTAAGGGTTATACCCATATTTATCCCTCGATTAAGTGTCAATTCAGCAGAGAAATATGTAGATTTATCTATAGGGTACACATCTCGTTTCATTTTTTACAAGTATTGTTTCCAAGCTTTTTAAACCTATAAAGTGATTGATGCTAAGGGTTATACCCATATTTATCCCTCGATTAAGTGTCAATTCAGCAGAGAAATATGTAGATTTATCTATAGGGTACACATCTCGTTTCATTTTTTAGATTGATAATTGGTAATGAATGAACTTCTGGATAAACTCGTTTAATGGCTAAAACTGTTTTTGTTCTGGATCATAAACAATGTGACAGTGACAAGAATCTTGTACAGTTTTTCAATGTTTGTAATCGTTGCAATAGTATGGTGAAAAATAAGTACACAACATTTGCTCACTTGTTAATAGATCCGCCAGAATTAAGACTTAGATACCACTGTTGCTACTTCAAGGCGTTGAACCAAAATCCATAATTGTATACGTCTTGGACTGCTACACAGTTCGGTTGTATACAATGTATATATATGCTTAGGAGGGCATTCAAATTTCAGAACTCTTGAGAACCTTCAAATGCAAGAAATTTTTGTTAATAGAGAAGAGCAAGGATCTCCTGGCAATGACAAGCAGGGGCTTTATCCAATTGATGATCTAGTCAAATAAGCACCTCGCCCAGTATCTACTTTATGAGTTTCAGTTACATAGCTGTTGAAATTTCTGATAATTCCAGAACAAATAACTGAGAGAATAATACTCTCCTTCTAACGCAGAGAAAAAAAAAAAATTCTTACTGCTGGACAGAGATGGCATAAAATGCTTTCTATTTCATTAAAAGAACTAAAACTATTACAAAATGATAGATTTCTTCCTCTCTAAGGGATTCAAAAAACTAGACTGACTGCTACAGACGCAGTGCTCACTAATCTTCTGTCTCTCAAAAAAAACACACAAAATAGCGCTCTCTGGTCTTCACTGTGTTTTCTCTGCCTGCGGGCTTTCACAGCGATACAACATTACAAATTACATAAGCCTACGGGATTTTTCACTTTTTATATGGCGCGGCGTAATAAAAACATAAAAAAAAATTACAAAGAAAAACATTTCCAGAACATAAACTTTAACCTAAATTTCTTTGACGCGATATACGAGTGGAGCCCACTTCGCAATCGGCGATCGGCGATCAGTGGAATGGTTGAATGGATTGAACAACAAACTTGCGATGTTGCGATTGCGATGTGTGATGTGCGATGTACGACTGTGATGGGACCACATCGCATCGCACCATCGGCATCATGAAAAACATAAGCGGAATGAACTCTGTGATTGCGATGTGCGATTAGCAACATCAGCGATCGCATCGGCGGAAATCATATGTGGTAGGCGGAAAACACATTTTGGATGTTGCGAATGCGATTGCGACAATCGCATCGCAAAATTTCAATAGAACATAACATATTGCGGATTTCATTTGGAATTGGTGATTGTGATATGCAATTGTGGTGGGACCACATTGCATCGCAGACTTTCAATCGGCGGTAACACTTTTCGAATGTGAAACATACATCGTTCCTTTGCGATTTGCAATTGCGATAATCGCATCGCATCAGAACACTTCATATCAATAAGACACTTACAATAAAAACTTGCGATTATGATCGGTGATGAAGTGGTGGGGACCACTATAAAGTGCCTCATTCAAAATTTAAAAGGACTTGGCGTAGTTGAACAAAACTTCTTCATGTTTGGTTGTTGAGGGCTTAAAAGCCTGAAAAGACTGTTTTCATTAAAACTCTGCTGTTGCATGGTTTAACCATGAAATTCTTCATTTCTCTACAAATACGGCTACGGCCATCAAACATAAATTCTCCTCTGCAATGGTGGCTATTTCCCATCAACATTTAATTCCTCCTTACGGTTTTGTCCATTCCTCTTGAATGCACGGTGTTGTGCACACAAGCTCTCTACTTTTGTTGCCCTTGTCATACTCTGTTTCTACCTGCACAGGGTATGTAGGTGAATTTAATATTTCAACACTCCCCCTTAAATTCAGCTGCTCAATTATCATTCATACCCAAGCATTTTCTTAAATATTCAAAATTCTTTTTCCCTAATGGCTTTGTCAATATGTCTGCAAACTGCTCTTCTATTCTACAATGTTGTAAAACAATTTCTCCATTGTTCACCAATTCTATGATGTAGTGAAACTTGGCATCTATATGCTTCTTTCTCTTGTGAAACACAAAATTCTTTGATAATGCAATAGCTAAGCTATTGTCACAATAAATCATTGTGCCCTTTACCTGTTCTTGACACAAATTCCTCAGCGTTCTTCTCATCCAAACTTCTTGACATGCTACTATTGTAGCTGCCACATACTTTTCCTCTGCTGTAGATAATGTTACAATAGGTTGTTTCTTAGAAGCCCATGAAATGGCTCCTGAACCCATATGAAAAACATAACCAGAAGTGCTTTTCCGATCATCTACACTTCCAATGAAATCACTATCAGTGTAACCAATTAACTCAGAATTTTCTGAAGTAGTATATAAAATCCCATACCTTTTAGTTCCTTTCACATACCTCAGAATTCTCTTTTCTACTTGCCAATGTGCTTCTTTTGGCCTTTCCATAAATCTGGAGATAAAACTAATAGCATGCATAATATCTAGCCTAGTTGCAGTCAAATACATGAGGCTGCCAACTATGTTTTTATACAAACTAGGATCAAAATCCATGTTGTTGTCGTATTTACTCAACTTCAATCCCATTACTGTATGAGTAATTGCTTCTTTGCACTCCTGCATATTAAATATTTCCAATACTTGATTAACATACTTTTCGAGTGAGATAAAATTCCCATTTTCATTTTTCTCTACTTCTATTCCTAAGAAGTATCTCAGCAATCCCATGTCAGTCATCTCAAATTCTTCTTTCATGACTGTTTTAAAATTTTCAATGAGGTAATCATCATTACCTGTGAATATCACATCATCAACATATAACACAAAAATGAGCATCTTACCATCCTTTTCTTTAATGTATAATGTGGGTTCTCCTTCTCATTTTTCAAACCCATTTTCCAGTAGATGGGAATCTATCCTATTGTACCATGCTCTTGGTGCTTGCTTCAGCCCATAAAGAGCTTTCTTCAATCTGCACACTTTGTGTTCTTGGCCCTTTTTCTCATAGCTGAGAGGTTGTTCAACATAAACCTCTTCCATTAACACTCCATTTAAAAATGTTAATTTTACATCCATTTGGTAAACCTTCCATTTTTTTTGTGCTGCTATGGACAGCACTGCTCTCACTGTTTCCATTCTTGCAACTGGTGCAAAAGTTTCTTCATAGTCTCTTCCATGCTACTGCTTATATCCCTTGACAACAAGTCTGGCCTTGTGCCTTTCTATCTTACCTTAAGCATTTCTTTTGATCTTGTAGACCCATTTTACTCCAATGACTTCTTTACCTTTTGGGAGATCAACCAACTCCCATGTTTTGTTCTTCTCTATGGCATTAATTTCTTCATCCATAGCTTCTATCCATTTTCTATCTTTTATGGCATCTTCAAAATGAATAGGATCATCAACATGACAATACAAAGAAAATAAGGAGTTCATACCTTCATTTGTCGCTTCATGTTCATAGATTTCATTTAAATTTCTGAATCTTGTTCCTCTTTAATTTGGTGTAGTTGTGCTTTAAGAAGCACTCGAATCTGCTCCATGTGGTGTGCTTGGAGAAGCACTCTCATTTCTTCTCAAGGGTGTTCTTACTCCTGTTTGAGGTGTACCTTGTAGTCCTTGTGTTGGTGGAGGTTGTGCTACCAATGAGGTGTTATTTTCAGTCACATTTTCCTCATCTTCATCATGAGAGAAACATATTTTAACATTGACTTTTTTCTCACTGCTTCCATCCCATGCTTCTTCTTCAATGAACTGCACATCTCTGCTTATCACAAATTTCTTTGTGGATGGGTTAGACAATCTATATCCCTTGGAATCTTCACAATATCTAAGGAAGATGCACTTCTCCCCCTCACTATCCAACTTCTTCCTCAACTGATCTGGAATGTGTGCATATGCCACACATCCAAAAACTCTCATGTGGGTGACTCCCTGTTTTCTGCTACTCCACGCTTCTTCTGGAACTCTGTTCATTACAACTTTTTTGGGGCATATATTCAAGATGTATGCTGCACAATTTGCAGTTTCTGCCCAATATTCATTTGGCAAGTGTTTTTCCTTCAGCATACTTCTCACCATTTCCATTATGGTTCGATTCTTCCTTTCAGCAACTCCATTTTGCTGCGGTGTGTACCTTGTAGTAAACTGTTTTTTTATGCCATTCTCTCTGCAAAAAAGCAAGAATTATTTTAAGATGTACTCACCTCCTCTATCAGTTCTAAGAACTTTGATATGATGCCCACTGTGTTTCTCTACAAGAGATTTAAAATGGAGAAAAATTTTAAATACTTCACTCTTATATTTCAGGAAATAAACCCACACTTTCCTTATGAAATCATCAATGAAGGTTAGCATGTAATTGCTGCCTGAAACTGATTTTGTTTGCATCGGCCCACATAAATCTGAATGGATGATTTCTAAGGGTGCTTTCGCCCTTAGGCTCTTTCCTGATGGAAAGTTTTCTCTGTGTTTCTTTCCCAAGATGCAGCCTTCACATAGGCTATCCAGTTTCTCAATCAATGGTAGACCTCTTACCATTCCTTTTTTGTGCAACAAATTCAATCCTCCGAAATTAAGATGTCCAAATCTCAAGTGCCATAACCAGTTCTCATCTTTCACTTCTTTTTGAAAGACCTCTTGAGTTAGAGCTGCTACATTCTTTCCTTTTCTCTTCAAGTCGATGTTGAGCTTGAGAGGAAACATTCTGTTGCTAGTAATTTGTGTTTCAGCAATAATCTTTTTTCTTGGAGGTATATCCATTATTGTGCACACATCATACTTAAAGACTACATTGTAACCTTTGTTTATGAGTTGCCCAACGCTCAAAATATTACATTTCAAACCAGGAACATAGTACACATCTGGTACAAATTTATGCTCTCCATTTCTTGCACGAATATTAACCCTGCCTTTTCCCTTGACAGATATCTTAGTATCAGTTCCTGTGGTTACTTCTGATTTAACTTCTTCATCAAGATTGGAAAACACTGCTATGTTTCCAGTCATGTGATTACTACATAAGTTGAGCATTTCCAATACTCTTACTGGTGCTTGGTCCAGCCATTGCTTATAAACTGAACTCTAAAATAAACTTGAATGTGTTTTTCAAACAAACTGTCTTTCCTTCTTTAAAAGACAAACTATGTCTCTAAGGACTGCTCTTTTAAACAAAACAACAACTTCTGTTTTTTTTAGAAATACCTGGACTTTAACTTTTGCTTTGCCTTCACGCTGCTAGAGAACTGCTGCAACAAATCTTCTTCTTCCTTCAGGTTCTTTAACACCTTCAAAGAGCCTGGATTAGCTCTGATACCATGTTGGAATTTCTGATAATTCCAGAACAAAGAACTGAGAGAATAATACTCTCCTTCTAACACAGAGAATAAAAATAAATTTTCTTACTGCTGGACAAAGATGGCATAAAATGCTTTCTATTTCATTAACAGAACTAAAAATATTACAAAATGATAAATTTCTTCCTCTCTAAGAGATTCACAAAACTGGACTGACTGCTATAGACATAGTGCTCACTAATCTTCTCTGTCTCTAAAAAAAAAACACACACACAAAACAGTGCTCTTTGGTCTTCACTGTGTTTTCTCTGCCTGTGGGCTTTCACAGCGATACAACATTACAAATTACATAAGCCTAAGGAATTTTTCACTTTTTATATGGCGTGGCGTAATAAAAAAATTTAAAAAAATTATAAAGAAAAAAATTGCCAGAACATAAACTTTAATCTAAATTTATTTGGCGCAATATATGAGTGGATCCCACTTTGCAATCGGCGATCGACGATCAGCGGAACGGTTGAATGACTTGAACAATAGACTTGCGATATTGCAATTGTGATGTGCGATGTGCGATCGCATCGCACCATAGGCATCAGCGGAAAACATAAGCGGAATGAACTCTGCAATTGCGATGTGCGATTAGCGACTCGGTGATCGCATCGGTGGAAATCATATGCGGTAGGCGGAAAACACATTTTGTATGTTGCGATTGCGATTGTGACAATCGCATCACAAACTTTCAATAGAACATAACATATGACAGATGGCATTTGGAATTGGCAATTGCGATATGCAATTGTGGTGGGACCACATCGGATCGTAGACTTTCAATTGGCAGTAACACTTTTTCGATGCAAACATACATCGTTCCTTTGCAATTTGCGATTACAATAATTGCATCACCTCGGAACACTTCATATCAACAAGACACTTATAATAAAAACTTGCAATTGCGATCGGTGATGAAGTGGTGGGGACCACTATAAAGTGCCTCATTCAAAATTTAAAAGGACTTGGCGTATTTGAACAAAACTTCTTCATGTTTGGTTGTTGAGGGCTTAAAATCCCAAAAATACTGTTTTCATGAAAACTCTATTGTTGCATGGTTTAACCATGAAAGTCTTCATTTCTCTGCAAATACGGCTATGCCCATCAAACATAAATTCTCCTCTGCAATGGTGGCTGCTTCCCATCGACATTTAATTCCTCCTTATGGTTTTCTTCATTCCTCTTGAATGCATGGTTTTGTGCACGCAAGCTCTGTGCTGTTGTTGCCCCTGTCATACTCTGTTTCTACCTGCACAGGATATGCAAGTGACTTTAATATTTCAACAATAGCCTATTTAAGATAAAGACCTGTTGTTTACCAAGCAGCACCAAGAGAAAAGATATAAAAGGCAACACTTTTTTACTAAGTAGCAGATCCTACAGTTCGATAGTTAGTAGATAGATATAGTTATTAAACTAGGACTGGAGAATATGCAGGCTAAGGAGGTGGATTTGGAACTTATTCTGAGACGAGATCAACTGATTATTAAGCTAAATCAATTGGATCCTAGTCCGTTGACCTTGAACCAGAGGAAACATAAGCACCATTGAGCATCTCCAGATCAAGAGCCATCCATATTGCGGTGTTTAAGATCCTCCAGATGAACGATGCACCTAGATCAAAGGTAGGAGGGGCAATGTCAATTTTTTCTCCCATTACGCTCGGATATGGCTTTTGCTGGGACCCAGTATAGTGGGAGCAGCAGTTTCTGTGTGGGTTGTGGTGTCTGTTGTAACCATGGGTAATTCCCTGTCAATGGAAAGCCTCACATTTTTCTCTTTCTTAAGCTTGTCTTAAGATTTCCCATAAGCACAGCTAAGCTTTCCATGTAAGCGAAGGGCATGATGTGTTAGCGGAAGCTCCCCCATAGCATTTGATGGTTCACCCACATATTACTGTTGGGAAGTTTTCTGGTTCAATGACAGGCCACGAGGGGATGCTTAAACCATCAACTTGTTTTCGATTAAGTTGCCCAAGTGATGGCAGCAAATACAGAGACTGTAGAGGCAGAATCATAAGAAAAAGTAATTGATTTTCTCCTCTTTCTCTAGGGATTCAAGAAATGGAATCTACAGAGTCGACTACTGCATTTGGTTATGCATATAGTGCTAGTGCTGCTATTGTATATGGCTTTGGATAAGGATACACTCCTTGTGATGTGCCTGGAACTCAAAATTCAGGTTTGTAAATTACTATATTCATGTTTGTAAATTGCATTATTTTCACTATAAATAAATTGTTGTATTTTCACTGTAAATACAAATATGAAACAATTATTTTATTACCTAGCATATTGACCTAACACTAGGAGCCTTTTTTGCATGATTATAGATCTTATTACTGAAACCTTACCAACTGAAACCCAAACAGCAGTGCCTGAAGTCGAACTCTCAAGGAGCTGAATGGAGGTCGATTGATTTATTGTTGGTTGGAAATGCAATGACCGCATTCACCTTACCACCCAAACCTTATATTACCACATTCACCTTACCACCTGAACCTTATATTACCGCGGAATCAAATACTGGACACCACTAGATACACTACCCAGAGAATGAAGATTATTGCTGGCTTGATTAAGTTGGATCTAAAAAACAAACCTTAGAGACCTACCCCTAGACACCAAATCCCAGGCACTGAAGAACCTTCCCAGGCACCAAAGAACCTTAACAAAAGAACCTTAGCAGAAGAAAAAAAAAAATATTCACACAACCTCTACTTCCATTGCAGTACGGCTTTACTTCCAGTTTGTTATGGGTTATGCTCATACCCTCAGGACCAGTGGAGTTATACTCATACTCTGAATACAAGTGGAGTCTAAGTGCTTGTACCTGTGTCAGCCATGTGTAACCTCTCCTCAGCCTTTTAAAGATAAAAGAGACCTTGATATCATCTTAATGCGTAAAAATCATATGTTTACAAATTAATGCTAGTATTAGTTAAATGACACTGAAACTTTTTATAATAATTGACATTTATCCTAAGTTTTTTCCTATCTTGCCTCGATATGAGGCCAAATAAGACGTCGAAATTTTATATTGGTTGAAATAGATGCCGAAAGAACCTCATAGGATAAGGAAACGGTGAGGAAAAGTGTTTTATAACAAACATTGGGTTAATTATATTTAGTTTCATGCAAACTAATGAAAATAGAAAAAAAACAATTGCAATAGTCCCTGCGGCCCAGAGGGGCAGGGACTAATAATAGGTTCAAATAAGACATGAAAAAAAAATTGATTTTCCAATTTCATTATAGTTGATTAGAATAATTACTTTAACGTATTCTAATTATAAACTTAAATATATTTATATCTAATTTCTCTAAATATATTTCACTAATGCATTATTTTTTAATAAATAAAATAAGAAAGAAGATTTTTTTTGTAATGATATTGTTCAATGACTCCTTACAAGTATAAGTAGCACAAGAAAATGTCTATAACAAAACTATATCTAGCAAAGTGAGTTTCACTCATATCAATTTTCTAAGTAATAAATTTCCTCTTATGCTATGTTATTTTTTAAAATCCATTCAAGGACACCATTAAAGTTTTTTTTTTTTTTGAAGGTGATGTATTAGGTTATGGTCTTGTTTACCAAAGTTACAGTTTATTTTTTATGGTGAAATTTTTGGGTGAAAACATTTCAAGCAATCTAATACTTGAAGTGTTTGAATAAATTTTTTGATAGTGGAAATGGATTCACCACCATCTAGATCAAGAATCTTTAGTACACCCAAAACCCTGAAGCTTCAAATTGTAACCAAGATTTCCAAAAAAATGCTACATTTTTTCAAAATCCTACTCAAATTTCCATTATTTTCCAACGTGGAATTATGGTCTTATTAAAATAGGCTTAGGTTATTATGGCTATGTGTTCAGTAAAAATATTAAATGTAACTTGTCCATAATAATCTTATAAAAAATAAGTGATAATAATAGAAATGTTGCAAATAATTTATTTATTAAAAACTTTTTCTTTTCATCAAATCACTATTCGAATGAGGAGATGCCAAACACTACATTGTCATGATGCAACCACCTCCACTAATAAAATTGTAAAATATTATATAGAAATCTACATTTCACTAAACACAAAAATGTGCAAGAATTATTAAAAAAAAAATTGTTTATCCAATTAGATTTGTTAATTGTAATGTGAAATTTTGTGATCATAGTTCTTATCACTCTAATAATTCTCAATGTTGTGAGATTTTTTATTATAGTTTAAAGAATATCAGAGGTAACCACAAATCTACTTTAAGCTTTAGGATCTAACCTTCCTAATGCTCAGAGAGGACTCTCTCTATAAGATTCAACTTTATTTTTATATCTGATTTTAGGCTAGTTATATAGGGAAAATTGGTTTTGGGGTTTTGATTTGGTTTGGTGGGAAAATCACTTACTAAGATGGATAGATATAGATATGTTTTCCATTGGGCAGATGGAGTCAATGTGTTAAGTAGACAGATCAGGATCAAGGTCTAAAGGAAAATTTTCATAGGGAAAGATAACAGAGTCACTTCAGATCTTCAAAGGTTGATGGTGAAATGGTTTTAATTGGGATAAAGAGTGATTAAGGGTTCTTTAATCCATACAAGGAGTCAATAGGTAGAGGTCAATCGAAATTATGGATCAATTAAGGGTTCCCTAGTCTGGATATTAGCAGAAAACATTTAAATGAAAATCAGTCAATAACAGAGTGCTTTTAACAAATTCTGAGATAACAATTCTTGATTTCACATTAAAATTTATAACACATTCATGAATGGATGGAAAACATAAGAAAATTGACAAATAACATGAGAAAATACTTCACTTAAGTGGCCCAACACATGAATCCTATAACATGATGCTTTATTTCCTTTGATCTAGTCTGCTAACTTGAACATGATACAAAAAACCCTTCAGGTTCATAAAATATGACTACAGAAATCTTCAACAATTAATCCACACTCAATACTTCAAATGATGAAGTATTTATACAAAAAATAGTACAAAATATCCTAGAATAATCTTAGGAATTTTTATTGGAAAATAAAATATCTTTTTGCAAAAAAATAGTGACACTTGCCTAACAGAGTGCTCATTGTCCTAATTATCGAAATTAAATAGCCTTTTGTTTGGATTTGGGTTGTAGCTAGACAACTAAGGTGTCCCTCACGCTGGTAGTTTGATCTTCAATCTATTTTAGTCTTCCTCTTTATTCTGATACACTTTTTCAACTGATACTCTTTAATCTGATACACTTTGACTGCTAATTTTGATTGTGTAAAACTGTTTTACTCTTTGAAATTTGTTTGTTGTTAGAGTAAAAAAAACAGCAACCCTGTTTTTATCTTTTCTTATTGCAAATTGATTTTTACAGAAAGTTTGTTAGTTTTTCCTAGAAGTCTTCTTCTGGCACTTTGATATTCTTTAGATTTCTGAAGTTTTCATCAGCTTCAGTGTATCTTGCAAATGTTGATTTGACCACAAAAAGGTGTTTTACTTCATGTTGTAAGTAAAACATATTTTCAATACTTTTGTGCAAAACGGTTCCTGTTGAAATCTCTTTGGAAAATTTCCTTATCTTTTTGCTATAATTTTCTTATTTCATCAATTTATCATTGATTACTAGAATATTTGGAAGTCCTTTCTACCTCAAAATTTCAAATTTCACCATGAATCTTGTGATGGTTATATCCATGTTTTGGCATTTTTCTTCTAATTGTTTCATCAAGTTCTTCTAAGAAATTACTTTTCTTACCTCAATTATGGTTTTTGTCCTATTTGTTATTCCTATTTCATCTAATTCTTGTTTATTTTTAGAATTGAGGAACTTAATAATTTCCAATGCTTCTTCAGTTTTGGTATCTAGTTCATCTTTGGTCCTTTATATTTCTTCTCTTTCTACTTTGGTTTGGGGAATAATGAGTTTGGCATAATCTGATGGCTTCATGGCATTGATGGGTGTGAGGAACAACATACTTGGGAAAATTAGATTCCCAAATAAGCACATCGTCTACTTGGTCCAAGTATTTCTCTTGGCTCCAGCACTAGAGCTCAAGAAGGTTAAATTCAGTTACTGGATCTATGATTTTGTAATCTGCATCAGCCAATGGGGTGTGTTCTACATCTACAATAGGAGGTTGTAGTGGATTTATTACAATTTTACTTTTGGATGCCATTGACAAGTTTTTTTTAACAATTTAACCCCTCTTCATGCTTTCAAACTCTATTTGTAGGTCTAGGACACACTTCTATAATATTAAATTGTCTATAGAAGGTCTTTTAAAATATAACAGAGGTTAATCTTGGACTGCAAAAGGTATAATTTAGGTCACTTTGACTCAAACTATTAATTCTGTATCAAAACCAATGTCTTGACCTTTTATAGACTGAGAAAAAGATATCAAGGGTTTTTCTGCAAATTTCTTTTATTAAACAATCAAACTTTAAGCAAAAACAGGCTTCTGAGTATTGTAGAAAGGCTTTGGATAACTTAGAGGGCTTCTTAGGTTTGCAAATCCCTAAACTCACTTCAATTTTTCTTTTAAAATAGATTACAACTTTCAGAAACTATGGAAATGCTCAGGTTTACATCAAGGATGAATTTTTGAGGCAATATGGCTTATTCCTTCAGGCATACAAGCTTTAAAAAAGGTTCCAATTCAATAGTATACTTCTTTCAGATGAATGGATCGGTCTTTTTCTGAGGAATACTTGTGATTTTTAGGAAATTTGTTGCGGAAAAGGGTTTTTTGTGTGTTGAAAGCTTTCAAAAGCTTGTTCTAGCCTTTAAATGTAGTCTGGAAACTTTCGAGTGATCGCCGCAATGAATTTGGTCAAATTTTGTTGGTTTAGGCACTAAAACAAGGGCGGCAACATATTTCTCTCATTCTGGAACGGTTTTAAGAGAAAAAAGAGTGACAGAAGGTTTGAAATGAATTTTATTTAAATAGTAATGACATTAATTACCAGTCATTTCAAATCGTGGGTGGTTTAGGCGCAGGGGGGAGAATTACCGTTGAGAAATTTTTGCATCGTCGAAGGATGGTAAATGGTATTTGTTGAATGGATGCGATCCAAAACATCCACGATGCATGGAGGAGAGAGGAAGGGTCTAAACAGCTTTTATCGCAAATTTTATTTTGTTTAAAGACCGTGCTAAGAGATTTGTGATGAGAGATCTGAGCCGTTGGATTTAACGAATAGGAGAAAATGGTTGGGATTACGTGGCTAAGATGCTGGGTAATTTGCGTGGGGCCCGGGAATTCTTTTATGCGGCGGGTTTGAACTTTATATATTAAAACATACTTTTAATATAAAGTTCATATATAAAATGTGATAGTCAGGTAAGGTTTATATATTAACAAATGAAATTGCTATATATGTAATGTAAACATTGGGCAGGTTAATATATAAAAGGGATGGTTTAAACCTTTGGGGAGCGGTGAATATATCACATGGGGAAAATATACCATAGGATAAAATGTAAAATATGGGTTGGGATATTTAATATAAAATGAATTAATATATTACAGGATAAAAGGGTATTTTGGGGAGCTAATACATTATGTTAGCATACTAGTAATGAAATGAATGCGGGAATGAAAAAATACACTAAGAATTGTGTAAAATATGATGTTTGGTGGGATTTTCATAGTGGGGGCCCAATATTAACATTTTACACTTGAAAACTTAGGATAAGTGCATTTTTAGGGATTTTTTACTTTTCCAAAGGTGAATGTGCATTTTGACTTAGGAAAAGGGATTTTAGTAGGGAAAAATGAGTGATGTTAAGGGAAAATGGTTTTAAGGGGAAGATTTTTAATGAGGTGGAATCCAATACCTTGGTGCCAATCAGTTATTAAGACGTGGGTCCGGTCCCACCAAAATTTAGAGAAATGCTTTGAGTCTTTATGACTAAAGGATTTTAGTACTAGAACACATTGTGGGGGGGGGGGGGATGGAATTAGTAATATGTCAAATGATATGTATCCATGCCTTTGTGAAACTACTTTCTTCCTACCCATTATTTATTCTACCATTTTTTCCTTTATTCACATAGGTGCATTTGAGCTTGCAAACCCTTATTCATTTTTCTTTTAAAATAGGAAACTATCTAATTCTAACCTTATTTCATCCAAGGGCTCAGATTAAACTGTTGACCTCCTTATTTATTCTCTACCTAACTACTGATCTTCCAAGGTTAAATTGTTTAGCAAGATCTTTATTTTCTATCTATAAACATGAAATTTAAAGCATGAAAAAGTCAAGATTAAGCTATTTAACTCTTCATGGATTATGGCATTTTGAACAAATTGCACATAATCATTTATTTTGCAGTAAAAAATAACTAGTAGTGGCATTTTGACTTGCATCACTTTCATGTCTTATTCTTATCTCTTTTTTGTTTGGGGTCCATTTTTTCTATTCTTTTTTATATTTTTCTTTTCAAGTCCTTTGATTTTTCCTTTAGGACTTTTACCCTCTTTACATTTTTTATTTTATTTTTCTTATATGGGAAAACAATTTGCAGAAAGAAAAGTACGTACATATTATAAGACTAATTAAAGTTACTTCAAACATTATGAATCCTATTATTATAGGACCCTAGAAATAATCACAACCAATATGAATTATTTGACAAAAACCAAATATAACTAATAATAATATATAAAGGCAATATTAAATACATAATGAATTTTCAAACAATTTGCACATCAACTATTTTCTATTAAAATGTTTTTTACAAAATCCAACAATATGCTCCACAATATTTTTTAAAAATAAACAAACAATTTTGTCATTTTCTTTTTCCACCTATAACTAAAGTGTTTTTACAACAATTTTGTCTTAAACTATAAACATAGATAATTTTCCATATTTCTCCAATGTTTTTATTCAAAAATACAATTTGCAATCATCAAAAAAAAATAAACTTATAGCTTGCATACTTCACAATCTAATTTCAATCATGTGTTAAATGGTAATGACGACTATTTACGCTATGGTTTAGTTTGTAAATAATTTTATCTCCCACTTAGTTTATTTGAGAAAAAAAAAAAGGCCAACTTTTATAATGATAAAAAATTTCTTTTAGTTATATAATTATAGTTTGGAATATATATTATAAACTATTAACCCAAAAATCGCTTGTGAAACTAATATGACATTTTTTGAACACTCACTTTACTATATAGATGTTTTACAATTTCTATATACAATGTTATTATTACATATACAAATGAGCGAGATTCCATCCTGCTTGATAGCTACCAGTCTTTTTATAAAAAATAATAATAATAAGAATTATTATGCCATTTATCTTTCTTTTCTTTTTTTAAAAACAATGTTTGCTATATCATTTTGTATTTCAGTATTTTCTCTAATTAAATATTATTATTACTCTAATTCTTATATAGTTTTACAACCATGTTTGTAAATGATTCCTTGTATTTAACCGTTATTACTTTAAAACTCATTTTCGTTTATGTTATTAAAACATTTCTTATATGCATTCTTAAACCAAGTGTTAGTGTTTTTCCTTTTTAAACAATATTGAAACAAACTATAAAAATATTATATTTAGCATATATTTAGGAAATTTTTTAAATGTGCTGCTGCGTAACAGTTTTGAACACTTAGTGACACTTTTCAAATTTATCACCTTTTTGAAAAGTCCGCAACAGTTTTTAACTTTTATCTTTTGAAAATTGCTACTTCGAGCTTTATCACCTTTTTGAAAAGTTGCATGTGCATGTATATCGATTAGAGGTCTATTGTAATAGTTTAATTAAACCTTTATATCGATTATTGAATTTTACATACTATTTATTTATCATGTTTATATAAGTTTACATACTATATTACTTTATGGAATATAAATTAATTTAATTAAATTTTAAATTATAATAATAATTTTTATGTCAAATTTTATTAGCACAATCAGTTAATCATGGATTTCAACCAGTTGAGGATCAAATTTCACTTGGGTGGTTGTGTTATGTTCTAAAGGGAGGAGACGTGCTAAAAAATCTAGTCAGCTGAGGAAGGGAGGAGACGTGCTAAAAAATCTAGTCAGCTGAGGAAGGGAGGAGACTTGCTAAAAAATCTAGTCAGCTGAGGGTTGGTGTGGGCTATGTCCGGTGCTAGGTAGTGGCTCCTCAAGCCACAAGTCAAGCCTCGAAGAACACATACAACTCGACAAACAAACAAAAAAATAGTAATAATTTTTTTATAGGTTAATTTTGTTTTAAATATCATAACTTTTATAATTATAATATTTATTTTTCCTTTTATTAAATCAGTCATATAAATTAACATTAAAAGACTTGTCCTATAATACATTTTTTTAAAAATCTTATATGGATGTGAGGTCTGGGGTTGCAGCATTTCTAGAGAATCTTGGAGAAATATTGAGAAAATCCAGAAGCGTTTTATAAGGTATAACCTTAAAATTAAAAGAAATACACCCTATCTTATTCTCCTTATAGAAGTGGGTCTTTCCCCTATCGAGAGCCTAGCTATGACTAGGCTTCTGTTGTAGAAGCACAAGCTCAATAGCATAGGAGACCATAAACTTCCTAAGCTAGCTTTAAATTCCAGCCAAAACCACCTAAGCCTTAAACGAGGTTGGTATAAAGACACCAGGGCCTGGTTAAACCATTGGGAGATCAACGAGAATGTTGCTTTGCAAAACATTAATAACCTAAAAAAAATTGTTACTTCTAAGTTCAAAGAAAAAATGTGGTGTGAGAAAGATCTAGCAGCTAAAAGAAAATTAAGATATTATAAGGAGGTCGTCAACCCCACCCTAGAAGATCAAAAGTATCTCTCTGTTTTAACTAACTCAAAGATGAAAATTAATATAGCCAAGATTAGAACAAACTCTCATGAGCTCCATAGTGAAACAAGTCGTTGGGAAGTTCTTAAAATACCATGGATTGAAAGGATTTTCCATCTTTGTGAGAATATGAACATCGAGGATGAAAATCACTTCCTCTTAGAGTGCCCCGTGTATAACCACATTAGAACTCAATTTCATAATCTTTGTTGCAATAGTGACCTTCCTAGCCTTTTAAGATGTCAAAATTATAGTCAACTTGGGAGGCTTCTCTCCAAGCTTTTTGAGCATAGAAATAAAATATTAAAATCAAACTAAATAACTCTTTTCTTTAGGTCCTCAGTGGACTTTAACCATCATCATCATCATCATTATGAATATTCTTAATTTATAAAGAGATTTTGTTACAATACTATGATTTAGTCATACCATATGTCCAAAAAACATAGCACATGTTTATATGAATTTTTTATTATTAAAAAATTCAACTAAAAAGATAGAAAATGCATAACCACTTTTGAGGCAAATCTTAACCTTTCAATGGTGAATACTATTAAAAATATTTTATAATATTCCATGGAGGTCAAATATTTACCATGCACCTAATAATTAGTAGATAAAAATCACACTGAATTGAAACAGAAGGAGTTGCAGCTCACAGGTGAGTACTGCACCTGGAGACTGCACTCAAACAGAGAGAACACTCTGAGTTTACTCTACGAATGAGACATTACATCATTAAGTACATCACTAGGAATTAGGAAGTTGCAAACAAACTCCTAAATTGTAGGAACTAATCCTAAACTAAGGAGATACATTACTACTTGTGTAACCATTTCTCCATTAATATAAAATAATATTAATTATTTTCAACTCCCCCCTTAATGGAGAAAGGATTATCCTGAACTCCAAGCATCCTTCTAAACAATTCAAACTTTACACGCCCAAGAGGCTTAGTAAATATATCAGCCATATTATCACAAGTTTTACAATATTCAACAAATATCTCTTTTGACTGTAGTTTCTCTCGAACAAAATGGAACTAAGTGTCAATGTGCTTGGTATTTTTATGAAAGATTGGATTGTATGCAAGCTTGATGGTACTCTGGTTGTCAGTTTTGATGATAGTTGATTCTTTCTGTTCTTCTCCTGCATCATTGAGAAGTCTTCTCAACCAGATAGCTTCACAAGTGGCTGCACACAATGCTTGGTACTCAGCTTCACATGAAGATAAGGCTACAGTGCTTTGCTTTTTGCTGCTCCATGCTATGACCCCAGATCCAATGCTGAAAGCATAACCTGTGAAAGACCTTCGATCATCCAAGTTACCTGCCCAATCTGAATCTAAAAAACCTACTAGAGTAACATCAGAAGTGTCAGTGTACAAAATACCATAATTACTAGTACCACTAAGATACCTCAACACACTTTTTGCTGCGACCCAGTGACTTTCGAGTGGTTTCGACATGAACTGGCTCAACATACTAACAAAGTATGCCAAATCTGGTCTAGTTGTAGTGAGATATATCAAACTGCCAACTAGTTGTCTATACATAGTGGCATCCACCTCTTTAGTTCCATCGTCACTGCTCAACTTTAAGTTCTGCTGCAATGGTGTTGCTGCTGATCTGCACTGCTCCATTCTGAACCTTTCCAGCAAGATTTTGGCATACTTCTCTTGTGTAAGAAAATTCTGTCCAGAATCTTTCCATACCTCCAATCCCAAGCAGTAATGTAGATTTCCGAGATCTTTCATCTCAAACACTTGTGACATCTGTTTTTTGATTTCTTTGATCAGATTGTTAGCATCCCCTGTTATGATCATATCATCTACATACAAAGAAATCAAAATAATTTGCCTCTGTTCATTGAACTTGGTATACAGATTTGGATCATTCAAGCTCCTATGAAAGCCATGATGTACAAAGAATGAGTCAATCTTCTCATACCACGACCTGGGTGCTTGTTTTAAACCATAAAGTGCCTTTTTCAATTTACAAACAAGATGTTCCTGCCCCTTTTTCACAAAACCTTCAGGCTGAACTAAATAAATTTCTTCTTTTAAGTCACCATTCAGAAATGCAGACTTAACATCTAGCTGGTGTAGCTTGCATTTATGTTTTGTTGCTAAGGAAATTAGCATTCTAATGGTGTTTAATTTGGCTACAGGAGCAAAGGTGTCATCGAAATCTATTCCCTCTTGCTGTGAGTAACCCTTTGCTACCAGTCTAGCTTTAAGTTTTTCTATACTCCCATCTGCATTTATTTTAGGTTTGTACAGCCATTTGCATCCTATGGGGGTTTTACCTTCAGGAAGTTCAACCAAATCCCAAGTATGGTTTCTGTTTATTGATTCTATTTCCTCATGCATTGCAGCCCTCCATTCATCAGATTTACTTGCTTCCTCATAATTTGCAAGTTCTACAATGTTTAAAATCTTTGACATTAATGCATAGTCTTTCAATTTAGATGGTAATTGAGTCTTCCTACTTGATCTCCTTGGTAGGGGGCTTACCTCAAATCTGTCTATTTCAGCCTTCTCCGGGCTTGCATCATTGCTTACATTACCTGTTACTTCTTCTTCTTGTTTCTGCTCCTGCACTTCATCATCCTCACTATTTTCTTCCATTAGCAATGGAATGTGCCAATCACTGTTAGAGTCATCCTTTCCTTCTTCAACCTGTTCATGAAATATGACATCTCTGCTTGCAAAAACCTTATGAGTCACAAGATTAAATAACTTATATGCCTTGAACTCGGTGCCATATCCAACAAAGATACATTTCAAGGCTTTTGGATCTAACTTCTTCCTATCTGCCTTAGGTATATGAGCATAAGCTTTTGACCCAAATATTCTTAAATGACTCACTGCTGGTTTGAATCCAAACAATGCTTCAAAAGGGGTTTTGAAGCCTAGACATTTAGTAGGACTCCTATTCTTTAAGTAGACAGCAGTGTTAATAGCTTCTGCCCAAAAACCATTTGATAGACCCTTACCTTGAAGCATGCTCCTTGCGCACTCCACAAGATTTCTGTTCTTTCGTTCTGCCGCTCCATTCTGCTGAGGAGTGTGGGGCACTGTGAACTGTTGAACAATCCCATGCTGCTTGCAGAAATTCATGAATTCTCCCAACCTGTATTCTCCCCCTTGATCTGAGCGGAGAATTTTTATCCTTTTTCCTGTCTGGTTTTCTACCATAGATTTAAACTCTTTAAAATACTAGAAGGCTTGACTCTTTTAACTCAGAAAGTATATCCATGAGAACCTAGTGCAATCATCTATAAATAAGAGAAAATAATATGCACCTCCTAATGACCTAGTCTGCATAGGTCCGCATATATCTGTATGCACCAGTTCTAAGATATCTCTTTCTTTTCCATTAACATGCAAAGGGAACTCTTCTCTATGCATTTTCCCTAATGCACATCCATCATAGTCCAACTTAACATTATGGAAAACAGGGAGTCCATCAACCATACCTTTTCTCTGAAGTAAGATGAGGTCTTGCAGATTAAGATGGCCAAATCTCTGATGCCAGAGATCTTCAGCTGTCGATCCAGTCGCAACCATTGCTTGCTTTGTCATACTTTTCACGTCTAATCTGTACAAGCTCCCCACACGCACTCCTATTGCAACTGTTTCCATCTGGCTATCCTTTATGACACAGTTAGTCTTAAAGAATTGAACTTTCATGTCCTTATCAGTAATCATTGAGACAGAGATCAATTTTTTCTTAATTCCGGGCACATACAATACATTTTTAAGGTGTCTAATGTTACTGCTAGGTAATTTTACTGGAATGTCACCATATCCTTTGATCTCATATCCATTATCATCTCCTAAATAAATTTTCGACCCACATGAAGTTTCTTCAAGACATTCAAACCAGTCCTTATTACCTGTCATATGTGAGGATGCACCAGAGTCGACATACCATATGTCGTCCTCATCTCCCTTTGAAGTTGAAAGAGCACAATCAGCTGTAAATAGTCGAAGTTCGTGGCTATGATCCTCATCTTCCTCAACGAAGTATCCTCTGTGCTTTCTCTGTTTATTTCTTGCTTCGTCTGCCTGCCTCTTATTACACTCTTTAATCTGATGACCAGGTTTTCCACAGTAAAAACATTTCTTGCTGGGAAAATTATTAGCAGACATACCTTTAAACGGTCTCTTCTGAAATGTGTTGGCTCCTCTCTACTGTTGTTGTGGTTGTTGTTGCTGCTGTGGCTGCTTCCCTCTATACTGTCTCCTTTTCGCCATCAGAGCAAGGTCATTGCTCTGCGATTTCAAATTTTGTCGTCGCTCTTCTTCCTGTAGCAGAATCCCTGTCAGCTCTTCAAACGTAGGAGCTTTCTCCCTTGCTGCCAGCCCTGTGATAAACATCTGATATTCATCTGTCATTCCGTTCAACGTGATCGTGACCAGATCCGAATCGGAAACTTTCTCTCCGATATCTCCCAATCTGTCCTTCAGGTCTTTGACTCTCGCAATGAATCCAGCAGCGGACTCATTCTCCTCCATCTTCATCGCAAACAACTTGCCTTTGAGTGACAAGACACGGTTTGTATTCTGTGTCTGGTATAGGTTTTTAATCATCGTCCAAATGTCAGTGGCCGATTTACAGTCTCTAATATGCGGGATAATATTGTCCTTGATGGACATCTTCAATATGACCTTTGCTTTTGTCTCCCTTTTATCCCAGTCTTGTTCTTGTGCAGCTGATCCTGGTCTCAGCTCACTTCCTGTAACGATCGACCACGCATTTGCGCTTTCAAGTAAAGTTTGTATCTTGAATTTCCAGTTGGAGAAATTCGATCCATCGAGTTAAAATCAATACAAAGTACCATCTAACTCGACATCATGTTCAGGCCAAAACCATCCATCTACATCATTGTTCCACAAATGAGCAAACTGCTGATATCTTCACCAAAGCACTTGGAAGAGAAAAGTTTGAAAAGTTCAGATCGATGCTTGGACTCACCAACATCCCTTCGGATTAAAGGGGGGATTGTTGACACCTAATCCTATGGGATGGGTGTGGATAATTAATTTTGTATAATAAATAATATTTGGAAATACGAAAGGTCAAGAGTCATTGGGAGATGAATCCAAATAGCCTCACCTTCATGTATAAATGCATGTTCATTCTTCATTCAATAACACATTCTGATTTGAGGAGTTACCTCCTGGTTTGACAGAAATTTTTCTAAATTCTCTATTGATTCTTCAAAAGAATTACCATAAATTTTGAAATCATCAATATATACTTCCACACAGTCATGAATAAGATCACAGAAAATTCCGAGAACTACTCTTTGGAATATTGCTGGAGCATTGCACAATCCAAAGGGAAGTACCCAGTAAGCATAACTTCCCCATAGACAGGTAAATTTGGTTTTGTCTTGACCTTCAGGTGCTACTTGAATCTGATTATACCCACTGAAACCATCCAGAAATGAAAAATACGTTTTCCCTGCTAATGTGTCCAATACTTGATCTATGAAAGGAAGTGGAAAGTGGTCCTTGAGTGTTTCTTTATTCAATTCCCTGTAATCGATGCATACCCTCCATTTTCCATTTTTCTTAGGAATGATTACTAGGGGTGAAACCCATTGACTATCTGATATTGAGTAGATAAAATTTACATTCAATAGTTTCTGTAGCTCTTCCTTAAAAATTTCTTTTAATTTTGGGTTCATTCTTCTTTGAGGTTGTCTAATTGGTTTGTCATTCTCTTCAATATAGATATGATGCATACAATATTTGGAATTAATTCCTTTCATATCTATATACTCCCATGCATAAGAATAAGAGTGTTTTTGCAAGGTCTCTACCAATTGATTTTTTTGTAATCCTTCCAGATTTTCATTAATATTTAATATTTTTTTCTCGAAAGATTTCTATTGAATAATTTCCAATTTTTTCCATAGAATGTAAAGACATTTGTCTAGATGATAAATATTAGATATTACATTGTTCTTGAAAAGTTTGACTATTGACATTATATAAGGGGGGTTCATTATTTTCTATTAAATTTAAAATTTGGTCCTCCTCACTTGTTTGTGCAATAGTGAAAATAGTTTTTATATCATTATCATCATCTATCCATTCTTCACTTTCTATATCTATTGTTGTTTTTTCAGGCATATATAATGTAAATTTCCTTGTTGAACTAGCACCTGAGATAAAAATGTCTCTTGATCTACCATTGATGAAAGCATCAACTGTAGCTAACCATGGTCTTCCTAAAATTAATGGATGTCCTCCTAAATTATTCTTGGGTGTTAAAACCATGAAATCGACAAGATATTTCCAAGAATCTAAGAATATAAAAATATCGTCTAACACACCACCATGTTTAATTATTTATTTGTCTGCTAATTGTAGTAATGTTGGTGTTTATTTAAGGTTAGGAAGTTTTAGTTGATCCATAATTTGTTTACTCATTATGTTTATGGATGTTCCCAAATCAATCAGTGTGTTTTGGATTTCAATTCCATTGATGTGAATTTTCACAATGGGGCTTCTTAGATCTAAATATTTCTACATTGTTGCCTTCCCTATCATGATGTTTGCAATCCTCCCAACTAATTGGATTCTTTTATGTATTTTATTTTTCTTTGAGTACTCAATTCCTTACTTGTTTTTTCAAAAATTGGTATTTCTTTAATAGCCTGCAATAAAGGAATTTTTATACAAATATTTTTCAATTCATCCATCATATCATAATCAAGAAATATGATTTGTTTTTATACTCCTTTAAAAAATTTCAACCTTTCAGGAAAAGGTGCTCCCGTAATAGATATTGAAGGTTGTGCTATAATAGGAGTATCATCATAACTTATGTGAATATTTTATGTTCGATCACTTCCTTTCTGAGGAAGAGAAATTTCTTCTTCTTCAGGTTTATTACTATTTTTTCGAGAATTTTTATTTGTTTCTTGTATAACAACAGACGGTTTCTTAATTTCTAAGACTCTACCACATCTTAACTAAACACTATTTAGATCTAGTGAAGTTATTATATAAGTTTGATAATTCTTCCCTTCCATGTTGTATATAGGTTTTATTATTTGGATTCGGAAGTGGTTGAATGGGTAATTGGTTTGGTTTTTGTGCAAATGGTAAAGAGAGTTGTGGATTTGTATTTTGAACTTGAGCTTGAGGTAATTGATTATTCTGAGTAAAGAATTTGGTGGGAAATTTTGGTAGGGTGGTGGATATTTTTGATATCGAGCATACCTTTCATAAGGATTTTGCCACCCTTGATTCCAATATTGTGGTTGTGGTTGATCCCAAGGCTGTCGTGGCATAGGTGAATTCCAATTACCTTGTGAATATTGTGCAAATTGTTGAGGATTAAAATTTTGATTTTGACTTTGAGGATTTTTCCATGGTCTTCTACAAATCGAGCAAATAGGGTCTACCTAATTTGGCATTCCTTCTCCATTATATTCGGACCTAAGGCATGGTTGTAATATCCCTCGCATAAGCCACCATAAAAACTCTCATAAAATGAGGGTTATTAAATAATTAATTATTATTAATTATTATATTGATATTAAATGAAGAATATTCTTGTAATTATTGATTATAAGAATATTGGAAGAATTATTTCTTAATTATTTTATTTATAATAATTTATATTCTTCCATGGAAATAAATTATATTTCCAAGTTG